>CM038223.1:64426032-64533170 GCA_021442155.1 Cymbidium sinense
TTTATCTTTTATATTGTAAATTAGAAGTACTTGATGCTTTCCTTTCTTTTATGAAAACTATAAAAAAATCATTATGATTACCAATTTTATCTTTTCAATCTAATGGAAGTGATGAATATAAGAAATTTATTCTTGTTCTCAAACAATTTGGCATTTCATAATGATTTTAGACCACTCACACCCAAGCTTAAAATAGACTTGCTGAATGAAAACATCGGCATTTAGTAAAGCTTTGTCAAACACTACTTATTAAAGCTCATCTTTACCCATATTTTGGCTTTATGCTTTTCATACAATAATTTGTTTTATTAGCCACCTACCCATAAAGATTCTTCAATATATATCCCTCTTTATCAAATTATACAATAAACAATTACAATATAACTTCCTCAAATTTTTGGTCGCCTTTGTTACCCTTAGCTTAAATATTTTTCCCAACTAAATTACATCCAAGATCTTTTCTAAGTATTTTCCTTGGCTATAACTACAACCATCATGCTTACTTTTTCTATGATACAATTAACAATTGGGAATATATTTATGGCATGTCATCTTTGATGAAATCTTTTTTCTTTTCCATTTTTCACTCACACCTCTACACCTCAACCAAACATCATTTTAGTCCCTATGGTGTTTATTTTTGGATTGTGTATATGGGGGGGATACCATGCCAATCATAGGGGGTACTTATTGAGGTGATCGGGTATGACATTGAGGTATGATGTACTATCTCAAAAGATACAGACATCACCCTTCAATGTACCTAATCACCTAATAAGGACTCTTAAAGCATGATGGGTCTTCGAATATACGAGAGATTTTTTTCTTGCTTTACATGGATGAATAAAACATGATTTATATTAATCCGGGTTCTAAAGTTCCCTATGGAGGCAAGCCTCCATAGTTAATTCCATCATAAGGAAGGTGAATTTCTTAGGAATACTCTCAATTGAATTAGATAATTAGGATATGCAAAGATTTCAAGACTAGACTATCAATAGATTGGTTATATTTGGAAAATTAAGTGGGATAGATCAAATGGAAAAACTTATTTTGGAAACCAAAGGAGATGAGTAGAAAATGCTCATGATACTAGGAAGTCTATTGAACATTCTAATTTATCCTAGAATTGGGCTTTATATATTTGAAGTGAAGAGACTTATTTGTCAGAATTGAATTTTATTAGATTGCTATGGCTTATCATCCACCAACACAAGGATGTGGAGATGCCTAAGAGCTAAGAATTTATGTTTGTAGCCCAAGAGAAATAGCTACCTCAGATCCTAAATCTAAGAAGTTTTAACATAAGTTAGAACATGGATAAAATCTAAGTGAAAATGGGCATAAGGTTTACCTCCGCAAGAGAGGATAAACCACCTAACTGGTGAACTTACAACTATCTGGATTGATAGCTAGCTAACTCCTCCTACATTTTAAATCTATATAGTCTAGTCATATGAGTTTGCATGATAGTTGTACTATTATTAATTTGAAAGAGACTAATATCCTTAAACCCACCCCCTAAGAGATAAGAGCATGAGTGGTATGAGCAATGACTTAATATACAAATATAAATTTTTTTCATATTTTATTTTATTTGACACTTCATTTTGACAAAGGATATAGGATTTTTATATGCCTAAATGCATGATGAAATTAGTTATTGGTGAAATCAAGAGAGAAGAGGGTGAAGCTACATTAGTAGGGGCTGCGCTCACAGGTCAAGCGGTCCCTATGTGTGTAAGAATGGAGGCCCTCATTTTGTAATAGTAATTCAAGATAGTGGATGATGTGAGACATACAACATTCAACTAAGGGGTTTCTAAATCTTTTAATTATCTTGATTTACATCTTAGGCTTTATGGTGAGGTTATGAGTTGTAAAAAGTTTTAGTTATAAGTGATTAGTTGGGTAGAAAATTTATTTTATCCTAAGAGAATAATCGCATCCAGGCCACACATTAAGACATTAAACATAAGAAATTATGAAAACCATTCCACTTTTATGCTTTTAAATAACATCAAATCAATAATTTATAAACTAATGCAAAACGATAAGACTGTAAAATGAGCACGTAAAACTCAAAAAGAAAAATATGGGTAGCCATGCTCTACCCTTATACAACCCAGAATATGAAAGAATAATTATAATTTATAATGAATAAATGTTATGGGGGTCTTCATTTCTTCATTTCCCTTTGATTAGGTGGACTTCAAGGCATTACATGGCACCCTAGGACAAAGCCTTCTAGTTAATCCTCATCTAAATCCCCCATATCACTAATTCTAATTTTTAATATAAAATTATATTACAAATAAGAAAAGTAAATCTAACTACTTTTATAAAATAGAGATTAGGTAAACATATAGACAGACCCAAGCAGTTATATTTGTAATTTGGACTTAGCACCCTGTACATAGGTAACAAAGCCCACCTATCCTAACTTGGATTATGCTTAGGGGTCTAAGCAACCTGCAAAGTAAATATCTATAATTATTTTTAAGCATCCCCTTAATAATAATGATTAGGCTAATATTGGCCTACCATCTAGTCTACAAAGCATACACCCTAATATTTAGTCTAAAATAATACATCATAAAATAAAACATATGCCACACCATGCACCGTCCTAACATAAAGCTAGAAGTGGTGACTTAATTCTAATGTGTGTGTTAAGGCTTATGTGATATGTTCTACTAGGCATTAGAGTTGTAGTTTTTGAAGTGTAGAAAGATTTAATTTATCATGAAAGGTTGGTTTCACTTCAAGTTATTTAATTGATTTAAAAATTTTTATTTGTGTTTTATTTTATTTCATATGATTACACTTAGAATCTAAGTGTTATAAAGAGAAGAAAAGAGGATTACCCCTTTATCCCTACCTTAAGCCAATTTCTAAAGAATGTTAATTTGATTTAGGTTTCTTTAGTGAATGGCTTGTTACACATTTTTAAATTAATCCTAAGTTTAGATTCCTTTTAAATAACTTCATTCAATATGAGTCCTTTTAAATAACTTCATTCAATATGAAAGGCATCTTAAGATTAATTTGATTGAATTACTTTCACATAATACATGTTAAATCATTCCTTTCCATCATATGTAACATGCATATTAATAAATCCTAAGTATACCTATACATACAAAATGTTTTAGCACATTTAAATGATGAATGTGGATGTGTACATTTAAAGCTTATATTTTTCATTTGATTGAATTATTTCATCACTTAATTTAAAACTCTATCCAAATTTTTATACAAAAATACATAGAGATGAAATTAAATAGATAACGTCATTGTTAACTAGAGAAGTAAGGTAATCAAATGACTTCTTTGGGGCTACTTAAAGCCTCCTATTCTCGGGATGTCCAAACTATATACCCATTTGCATTCAAACTTATGTAAATTTATATACATGAACATGAGGAAAGAAGGTCCAAATCATATAATTAATTAATTCAATAACTTAGTCATTCATGAATGCATGGATTTTGATAAAAGAAATGGGTTTAAATTCCAAAATTAAATATCTACACACATGTATAAGAGGCATAAGCTAATACATGCCATTGTTAACTAGGGAAGTGAGGTAATCAAATGACCCCCTTGTAACTACTTAAAGCCTCGTATTCCTGGAATGTCTAGACTAAACACTTGATTTTCTCAAATACATATGGATGTATACATAACTAAACGAAGAAAAACCATGCAAAAATTATATTTTTATTTGACTGAAGTATTTATGTATGTGAAATAAAGTTCTATCCAATTTCTAATGTAGAAATACATGTAAATAAAATAAAATAAGTATGTGTTGCTATTAACCAGGGAAGTGTGATAATTAAATGACCTCCTGAGGGCTAGCTAAAGCCTCATATTCTTGGGATGTCCAGACTATATACTTTTTAACATTCATGTAAAATGACATATAAATTAAGGAAAGAAAAGAAAGCTTTACTTTAGATACTTAAGCTATAATCACATACATCTCATATGTATTTATAACTAGCATCACCACATATGTTATTATTCATTTATAAGCTTTTGAAAAATACATTTGGATTCAATAGTGATAATAACCACACATATATTAAATTAAATCAACATATGCAAGCTTAATATAAAGGAAAACCATTTGATTTAATTAATTTTGAAAAGATGAATACATGATTTCAAATGACATACAACATTTAATATGATTTGAAAGGAATAAGTAAACATAAGCACATGATTTCATTCAATCAAAATAATTCCTAAAGAAAATCACATCTAATAAAATCATTTAAAGTAAACCAAAGCTTTTTTTTTAAATGTCATTTCCAATTTCAAATTTGACTTGATTTAAAGAAACATGAGAGAAAGTTTTCTAATCATAACCGATTCCCATGATTATGAATTAATTTAGTTTAAGAAAAAGTAATTAGGTTAATTTTATGGATTAATTAAGTTATGATATGAATTAAGTTCATTAATTAACCCTTACCTATGTTACCTTAACATAATTATCCAAGTAATTGTGAGCCAACATAATATACAAATGAATTGAAAAGTAAATTAGCAATAGTCCTAAGAAATTAAAGGCCTAATACAATTAGCTCATAATTAATGGTTAATTAAATAAAGAAACTTGATTAAGTACTTTTATGGTTTTCCCACACATGTGGATTAACCATAATTTCCTTAAATGTCTTTAGTTTATTGAACACCAAAGATCTACCCAAGAATTAATTAGGGTTGGATTTATTTTAGATTTTGATAATAAGTAATTAATTAACAAATTAATCCTTAATTAATTTTCTTGAAAAAGTGAAATGAACTTAGGGAAAGAGATTAGGAAAGAGATCACAATCTTATTCCATAAGTCCCCTCACTATTTGACAATGAATGATCCCAAATAACTAATTATTTAATGCTCATGTATTTAATTAACCCTTAATTAAATTAAGAGTAATAAGACTTAATTGGATAATTTTTCTAATTAATTAATCACTAAATCCTAAGAAAATTAGAGGAGGTAGAAGTCATCCCCTTAAACAATCTTAGAAAATTTGTGGTTAAATAACTAATTAATAAGGGAGTAATTAAGCTAATTATTTTTTAATTAAACCATAATTAATCCATAATTACTATTCAAAATTAATTAAGGATATTTTTAATAAATTTCTCTCTAAAAAACCTTTAAAACAAGTATTTATTTATTATTTTTGAATTTTTCTATGATTTGTTATAATTATTTGAAGCTTCAACCATTAAAACTAATTAATTAGGCCTAATTAATACTAATCTTGTTGGCGCTACGTGGCGCGCTGACGCGGCATGCTTTCCATGTGGCATTGCAGGATTAGATATTTAAGTTATCGTCATCAAATGTTGAGTCAGCTGGTAGCGGGACGTGCTTTCTCGTGCGCCGTCCGATCTAAGATTGGAGGGTCATGATTAATCTTGTGATTAATAGTGGTTAAAATGGATTGATCAAATGGATCTAATCATGACTATCCATTCCAATGACGTGGAATGAATGACACATGATCTGCGAGACGAGAGAGGTCTTATCGCCGTGATCCGGCAAAGAAGCCTGGATCCACTCCAAATTGATCCCACACCTTCACAACAATGATCAAAGGGGATCCAACATTCAAGATCGGTGCACATGCACATTCTCTTCAAAAAGCTTCAAAAAAAAGTTCAAGAGAGGTAGGTTTTAATGACATTACCTCACTGGAGCTAAGATCGGTAGCTCGAATGCTTGAGGAAGCTTCGTTTGGTTGAAACAAAGCCCTATTGAATGGAAATTGAGTTGATTCCAAGTGGTTTGCTCAGGAGTCCAAGATCCATCCTTGGGGTCATGTGATGGGCGGAATCTTCTGTGGCTTGAAGGGAAGATTCATTTGGCGATAAAAGGCAAGAGAAATTTGGTTTAGATTGAGAAATGAGAGTGTTTGATTCGGAGGATGCTTGCCCTATTTTAGATGCTCTTGGGAAGGACAAATTCGATGAAGGGAAGCCTTGGGAACACTTGAGAGCTCACTAGGATGTTCAAAAATGCCTTATGAGGCTTGGACGAATCGAATGGATGTGTTTCCCATGCTAATTGGGGGGGGGTATATCCACCCATTTCTGATGGATGGCGTGATCATTCCCTTATTTTAGTCGACTAGCTGGCATCGAATTGTCCAAGTGGCATGAGTTGAGTGGAGGAAGGCTTGGGAGATGGCTCAAGGTAGAGGTGGGGCAGTCTTTTTCCATGTGGTTTTTGGCTCAAAGAAGAGGTAGTTTTTGGGCTCAATTATGGCTTTGGTCAAGTTCAATAATCAATTTGGAATGAACTTGAGCCATTGGTTGCAATCAATTTGGGTTGGATCATGATTTGACCTATTTTGGCCATTTAGGTCAATTTGGGTTAACTTGGGTCAAATAGCCAATTGGGTTTGCTTTGGCTTAATTGATGGTCAAGTCATGTTCACTCATTGATCATGGGTTGGTATGAAGTCATAGTTTCAATCAATTTGGTGTAGGATGAGTTTTGGCTAGTTTGGATTCATGTGGGCTAAATGGTTGACTTGGTCAAATGACCAAGTTGACTTTGTTTGACCCAATTTATGATAATTGATCATCCTAGGGTGATCAATAATCATGATATGAGGTTTTGGTGGGCCGAGTTTAATTTAATTTGGGTTGGATTAGAACTTAGCTTAAGAAGGTCCTTTAGGTCAAGTGAACCTAAGTGGGTCAATTGGCTTGGTTTGGGCTTGATTTATGTTTAGTTGAATTCATATATGAGTCTATGATTGAAATATAAATCTAACTGTAATCAATTTGGGCTTCAATAAGTTTTGGTCCATTTGAAATTTTCAAGCCAAAAGGGCTAAGTTGGGCTTGACTTGGGTTAATCTTTGTTTGGTTTGATTTTGTTGGTTTTTATTTATATTTGGATAGGTGATTTAAGGAATGATTGATTCAAGAAAAAATCCATTGGTTTTGACTTGATTTGGCTAAGTCCAAGGAATTTGCTTAAAGGGTTTAGATTGGGTTTTGATTTGATTGTGGATTTGGTTTTGGTCTTTTGAATGTATATTTGATTTATATTTGGGAAGATAATTGAAGGTATTATTGATTTATAAGAATATCAATTGAATTTGAAGGGATTTGAAGAAAATTTGGCTAAGCTCATGAAGGTAGGTCAAAAGGGCTTAGAGAAAAAATTTGATTTAGTTTTGATGATTGGAGTGAAGATTTGATTTATATTTATGAAGATGATTGAATATATGATTGATACATGAGGAGATCAATCAAGTTTGGATTGAACTGGATGGAGATTTGGCTAAGTCCATGGAATCTAAACATAAGGCTTAAGGAGGATTTGGGTTTGAATTTGATTATGGGATTTCAATAATTTGATTTGGAATTTAGTTTTGAATTTGATAGGTTGATTAAGGGATTGAATTAATCTTGGAGAAAATCAATTGAATTCGAATTGAATTTGAATTGAATTTGGATTTGGTTAAGGGCTAAGTCAATAAGATAAAATCATAGGTCTTAGGAAGGATTTTGAGCTTGGATTTGGTTTGGAATTGGTTATAGATTTTAATCATTTGATTTAGAATTTGGATTTGGATTTGGTATTTGAATTTAGATTTAAGGTTTGGTTTGAGAAGGTGGGCATGGATTGGGATTAGGTTATGTGGTAGGTAAGTCTCCCTAAATCCCTAAGGCATAGCCAAATCTTATGATTAACCCTTCTAAGTCTCTAGGCTTAGGTTAAGTGTTCACCTAATCACTAGTAGTGTCTTAAGACTAAGGAGATCTTAATGTCTAGAAGATTCCTAGATCTATGATGGAAAAATTGAGAACTCACTCCAAAAGTGAGGTCAACAGTCCCACAACAATCTTCCACTATTCCTCTATCACAATCTACTACCCCACACCCAAAATTAGCTTCACTACCTTCTTCAAATCCTCATTCACTCTCAAGCCATATGATGAACACTAGATCCATGACTAGTAAGCTCAAACAAAAACTCTATCTTATTAAATGTCCATCCTATCATTATTTCAAATCCACATTCATTCAATATGTCCCACCTTCCACTTTTCTTTAAGCCAGTTCTCATCCTTAATGATCCTAAGCCATGGTTGATGAAATTAATGCTCTAATTAAAAAGTAACACTTAACCACTTGTTCGTTCACATCCATCCCAAAATGTTATCAACTATAAATGGATTTTTTACTAGAAACATAATTCACCATTACAAAGCTAGATTATTTTCATGTGGATTTGATCAATACTATGATGTTTAATATACCAAAACATTCAACTTTGTTATTAAACCTGACTTTATACGATAATTCTTGCCATTGTAGCTACATATAAACTGGTTGGCTCCTCAACTTGATTTCGATAATGTTTTTCATGACTCAACTGCTTAATTTTTTATATCCTTCTCATTCTCATTATGTTAGCAAGTTGAATAAATCCTTATATAGACTCAAATAATCACCACAAACTTGATATACACACTATTTTCTCACGTCCTGCAATTGGTTTATACAATAGCCATCTAGATACTTCACATTTCACTTGTTAACAATAACTCACTCTACTTTTATTTTTGATATATGTGGATGACATCATCATCATCATTATAAGCTCATAGTCTTACTTGACATAACTTATTTTTGAATTGGCAAGCACATTTCCCCTCGAGGATCTTGACCCACTACATCAATTTTCGGACACCATTGTTCAACAAATAATTGTAGGTTTTCACCTATCCTAACCTTCTTACATCCATGAACTACAACAATGTTAGAATCCAAACTAATTACAAGTTTGATGGCCTCATCTTCTAAGATCTCCAAAGCCACTAAGCACCATTTAAAGATCCCACAACTTATCGCGGTATAGTTGGCGCTATATAATAGTGGTCTCTTGCTAGATCAGACCCCTCTCATAACATTAATAAGGTCTTCTAATTCATGAAAACACCAACAACAGAACATTGGATTATGGTAAAATGTATTTTACGCTATTTAAAGTATTGTTGACCTCCATTTTGGAGTGAGCTCTCAACTTCTCATCATAGATCTAGGACTCAAACCAAGACTTACCCACTTCTAGTGATTAGGTGAACACTTAATTTAAGCCTAGAGACTTAGAAGAGTTAGCCATAGGAATAGGTTATGCCTTAGGGATTTAAGAAAACTTGCCTACCCATAGCCTTAAACCCAATCCATGCTTTCTTCCTTAAACCAAATCTCAAATCAAATTCAATTTCAAATCCAAATCATAAATCAATTCTAAATCAAATTATTGAAACCCGTAATCAAATTCAAATTTTGAAACCCTTCCCCAACCCTTTGATTTTATCATATGGACTTAGCCTTAATCAAATTCAAATCAACCCCAATTCAATTAATTTTCTTAAATATTCATTCAATCTCAGATCAAATCCCAACCCAAATTCCAACTCCAAATGATTGGAACCAAAAATAAAATTCAAATTCCAAAATTCCTTCCTAAGTCATATGAACCACCTTCATATGCTTAGCCTAAACCCCCTTTAAACCAAATCAAACTTGATTTATTTCTTTATAAATCAATCATTCCTTTATTTACATTCACAAATATAAATGAAATCCAAATTCAACTGAGACAAATCAAATCAAAATAAATCAAAATAAATCAAGACCTTTCTTAAGCCATATGGACCTACCTCCATAAGCTTAATCAAATATCAACCCAAATTAATCCAAACTCAATTGATTTCTTTATAAATCAATTATTCCTTCATTTATATTCACAAATATAAATGAAACTCACTGTTGACCTCACTTTTAGAGTGAGGTCTCAACTTCTCCATCTTAGATATAGGACACTTCTAGAAACTAAGAGTTCCTTAGTCTTAAGACATTTCTAGTGATTAGGTGAACACTTATTCTAACCCGTAGAGACTTAGAAGAGTTATCCATAGGAATTGGTTATGCCTTAGGGGTATTATGAGAACTTGCCTACCCTATAGCTTGAACCCAATCTTTGCTTCTCCCCTTCAAACCAACCCAAATCTTAAATCAATTCCAACTTAATTGATTTTCTAAATATTAAATCAAACTCAACTCAATTGACTTTTCTCAAATCATAAATTAATTCCAAAATCCAAATCATAAATCAATTCCAAATCAAATAGTTGAAACCCATGATTGAATTCAAATCCCAAAATCTTTTCTAAGCCTTTGATTTCATCTTATGGACTTAGCTCAAATCTAATCCAAATCACTCCAAACTCAAAAAATTTTCTCAAAACTCATTTATATTCTCATAAATATTCACAAATATAAATGAAATATAAATTCAAATAACCAAAAATCAATTCAAAACTCAAATCAAAATCCAACTTATGCTCTTTCAAGTGAAATCCTTGAACTTAGCCAAATCACTTTTAAATCAATCCAAATCCTTGAATTTTCTCTTCAAACAATCATTCCTTCAATCACATGCTCAAATATAAACATAAACTTCAATCATCAAACCAAATCAAACTAACCCAAGTCAAACCCATGTTCACCCTTTGAACTTGAAATTGTCAAATGAACTAAAACCCATTTTACTCCAAATCACTTGCAATTGGATTTATATTTCAATCATAAGTCCATATGTGAGTTCAAACAAACTTGAATCAAGCTTTGATCAAGCCAATTGACCCACTTAGGTTCACTTGACCCAAAGTGACCTAAAGGGCCTTTTGAGCCAAATTTTAATCCAACCCAAATTGGATTGAACTAAGCCCAACTAAGCCTCACATTGTGAGCAACAATCATCCTAGGATGATCAATCACTCAAATTGGGTCAAACCAAGTCAAACCTAGCCTTTGACCAAGTCAACATTTAACCCAAATGAAACCTAAATAAGCCAAAATCCACTATAAGCCAAATTGATCAAAACCATTAATCTAAACTAATTCATAATCAATTATTAAACTTGACCAAGCCATCAATTGAGCCAAACCAAGTTTAATTGGCCACTTGACCCAAGTTGACCTAAATTGACCTAGAGAGTCAAAATGGGTCAAATCTTGATCTAAGCTAAATTAATTACAACCAATGGGTCAAATTCATTCTAAATTGATTGTTGAACCAAAGCTTTAATCAATTCCCAACTAACCTAACCCAATTGACCATGAACCTAACTTGACCTAAAAGGTCAAATCAACTTGAAATCAAACCAAACTAAAATTGATTGAAACCAAAGCTTACAAAACACTTCAAATGACCAAGCCTAAATCAACCAACCTAACTAATTGATCAAATGGGTCAAATTGGGCAACTTGACCCATTTGACCTAAATAAACCTAAATGAACAAAAACCAAATCTAAACTAAATTGAACCAAATCAAAGACACCCATAGGCTCTAAGTGATCATTTGAACTTGACCTAACCCATGGTTTGACCCAATTTGACCAATTGGTCAACCTAATGCAAATTGACCCATTTTGACCTAAATTTGTCAAATTTAACCATTTCAAACCAAATGAACTCCAAATCACTTGAAATTTGGCCCAACCCATTTTTTGAATCATTTCAAATCTGACCAAATCAAAATTAAAGGCCAAATGACCACTTTTCCCCTATGTCAAAGGGTATTTGGTCATATTCTTTCTCAAGGCCACTTGACATCCTTCTAGTGGTCCATCTTGGACACCAAGTAGGGTGGTGAACATGACCCAATGAGCTTGGATCATGACCCAACCCAAGGCCAATAACCCCCTCCAATGGAATTGAGCACTTGGATCACCCAATGCACTCACCTAGCACATGAGCACTCACTCTCCACTCATCTGCCTAAAATGACTCACATGGGTTGCTAAACAACCCAAAATGATCAACCAATCTCCTCCATTGATAAATAAATGGCATAATTGCTCTTCATTGTACAATCCAAGGAGTGGGGAGATATACTCCCCCTCATTCCCACTCAAACTAGAAGCATTGTATTCGATTGAGCTCTAGGAATTGAAACCAAGCATCTCCAAGCCTTGGCAAGCATTCTAGAGCTCCCCCATTTTCTCCTTCTCAGTTTTGTTCAAGCTGAAATAATGGAGGCCAATCCAAATTCCAACTCACTCAATTCTCCATCAAATCCAAATTACTCTTGCAAGCACCATCAAGGTACTTCATCGAGCTCAATCAAGTTAGTTCCCAAGTCACCAAGCCACGAGAAGGAGGACTTTGATCAAAGCCGATCGCCATTGAAGGGGAGCTTGGTCAATCGAGCCATCCACCCCAAATCAAGACTTGATACCTTCAACAGGGCTTCATCTCTACTAGACGAAGCTACCTCCTCCATTGGAAGCACCGGTGATAGCCTCCGGTGAAGTATTGCTCAAAACTCGATAAAAATTGCTTGGTCCTTTGTAAAGGAAATTATAATCCTTGAGATTTTGACGCTAGATTCATTCGTTTGGGGTGTGGTTTTTGAACTCCATCCGAAGCTCTGAGCTCGAAGCAATGTTCGATGGATGATCCTCTCGCCGGGAGGAGATAGCTCACACACCATCCGTTCCGCGTGATTAGAATAGACGGTTGTGATTAAATCATGATAAATCTCCCTCTAATTTAAGCTTAAATTATGGGATTAATCATAGTAGTCCGATCTTAGATTAGATAACCCGTAGAGATAGTGCATCCACCGCCAGCTGACTCAGCGGCCGATGTGATAACTTAAACAACCAATCCCATCATGCCATGTGGAAAGCGCGGCATGTCAGCGCATCGCGTTAGTCGCCATGTGGCCCGACGGGATCATGGAGTTTAATTAGCTCTAATTAATATGATTTTAATCATGAAACTTCCAAAATTCATAACTAATTATAGAAAAATTTAAAAATACAAACTCAACTTCATATTAAAGATAATTCAAAGGAGAATAATATCAAATTAAAATTAATTAATTTTGAATAGTAATTTTCACTCAATTTGAGTTTTATTGAAAATATAATTCGGCTAATTACTCCTTAATTACTTCAGTAATTAATTCTAAATTTCCTAAGGTTTATTAGTGGGATTTCCTCTGCCTCCCATGATTTTCTTGGAATTTATTATTGGAATATTAGGGGAATAGCTTGTTTCATTTTTAACCCCTTTCTTAATTAATTAAATAATTAATTAACATATTAAACTATGATAAATCCACTAATTAAGCTTGTTAATCATCATGAAACAATGAATGGACTTAGGGAATGAGATTATGATTTCTTTTACAATCTTTTCCCTAAGTTATTTCATTGGATAAACACTTAATTAAATTATAAATTAATTAATGGCTTAATTATTTCATTAACTATTCAATTAATCAAATTCAAAACCAAATTATTCCAGAACTTAATCACAAAATCTTGGGTAGATTCTTAGGTGTTCAATAACCTAAGAGACTTCAAAGAAATTATAATCAAACTACATGTGTAGGATGGTTATGAAAGTACTTAATTAAACCCTTTAGCTTAATTAATCAATAATTGTGAGCCAATTATATTAGGCCCCTTTATTTCTTAGGTGCATTGCTGATTTAAATTCCATGTGGTTGCATATCATATGTTGGCTCATAATTACTTGAATGATTTTATGTTAAAGTGGTGGTAAGGAGTAATTAATTAATTTAATTAATACCTTAACCTAAGTAAAACATAAAAAAATCAACCTAATTATTCTAAAATTAAACTAAACCAATTCACATATGGGGAAATGGACCAACAAACTCTTTCACATTTCCTAAATCAAATCAAATCAAAAATAAAAAATCTCTTTAAAGAATTTTGATTTATTTTAAATAATCTTATTTTGCATGATTGTCCTTAGGAATTAATTAGGTTGAATGAAGTCATGTGCTTACATATCTTTATTTCTTTCCAAACATGCTAAATGTTGTTTGTCATATGAAATCAAGCATTCATGTCTTTTGAAAAATCAATTAAATAAAATGTTTCATTTTATGTCAAATTGCATGTGTTGGCTAAAATTAAGAAAATGAGTGGCTATTATCACTATTAAACTAAAAATTATTTTTAAAACTTACAAATCAAAGATTATGAATGAACTGACACTACTTATAAATACTTATAAGCTTGCATATGATTATAGCATAAGATGTGTCTTATGTTTCTCTTCTTTTCTTAACATGGATTTATATAGGATTTGCAAAGTGTATAGTTCATTTGAAAAGAACATAACACTTGCTTAAATCTATTCCTAGGCACTTCTATGTTATGACTTAAGAAGGATCTTCACATTACACATGTAAATTATACAACCAAATCAAACAAAAAAATCTTTTGCATGATTCTTCATCCATTTATTTCTTTATACATTTACATATGTATTTAAGTATATTAGTGACATCTTGGGGCTCTGAGGCTTTAAGTAGCCCTAAGTCTTGTACCTTACACCTGGTGTAGAAAATAATGGCATGTACTCACTTATGTCTTTTATACATATGGATGTGCATTTTGTTAATGGATGAAAATCCCCTTTTTCTACATAATAAAGACATGCATCATGGAACATTCCAAATTTCAAATCATATCTCTTAGCATTCATCATCAAAGGTGTTAAAATTTGCATTTCATGCATATCTTATGCTTAAGATTATTCATATGCATGGTATACATGATAAAAGAAATAAATGGGTGTGTCATGTGGTAGTAATCCACTTAACTAATCCTAAGATGCCTTTCTTATTGAATAGGGCTATTTAGAGTAAATCTAAACTTAGGATTAATTAAAATACACAAAATAATCACTAAAGAAAATCATTAATGAATCTACCTTAGAAATGCTTAAGGTAGGGATGAAATAGAAGTTCTCTTTTTCTCTCTTCATAAACATTTAGTAACTAAGTGTAGGTTCATTCAAACCAAATCAAATCATCAACTAAAATTGAAAAATCAGCTAAATCACTTAAAATGAAACCACCCTCTAAATTGAATCCTTTCACACTTAGAAATTTCAACCTTAAAGCTAGCTAAGACATGCCACACAAGCCTTTAAATGGCACACACACATTAGGCTAAGTCACCATTTCTAGCTGTTATGTGTATGCATGTTTGATGCTTGATTTTTTTGTGATGTATATTTTAGATTGGATGTTAGGGTGCATGTGCATAGTCTGATGATAGATCTTAGTACATATTTTTCTGTAAGGGTTTGTGCTTAAGGGTGATGTAAAAAATATAAATACTTTTGTGTTGCTTATACCTAAGCATAATCAAATTAGATAGGTGGACTTGGTTACATGTGTGGTGCTAAGTCCAACTTATTTATATATTGTTTGCATGTGGTATGTTTAGCTAATATATATTTTGCAATTTTAGTTAGATTTATCTTTCCCATTTAATGTAAATTTTGCAATTAAGATTTGGAATGAATGTTATGGGGAATTAAGGTGAACGGTGGTTATAAGATCGTACTTATGTACCATGTGAAGCCTTAGAACAAACCATCCCTAAGTTAAACCAAAAGAAAGGAAGAAATGAAGAAGGAAACAAAGTAAGAAATGAAGAAATGAAGAATGAAGATTGAAGAATGAAGACCCCCATAACATGAATTCCTTCTAAATTATAATTATCGATTTGTAATCCAGGTTGTATTAGGGTAGAGCTCAGCTACCCACATTTCTTTTTTAGGTTGTGTGGTGGTCCCTAACCACATCAGCCTTTTATTTTTTTGTACTAGCTTTATAAAATTATTTGATGTTTATTCAGCTTGTGCATTAGGGTGACATGATTTTCCTAGTTTCTTAATTGCTTGGTGATTGTTGAATGGCATAGATGCGATTAGACTTTTAGGGAAAAATTAAAATTTTTATCCAATTAATCAACTCAAAATTAAATTAAACAATTCATAACCTCACTTAAAGCTAGGACATAAATCAAGATAATAAAAGATTTAGTAACCCCTTATAAGGATGTGGTATGTTTCAACATCATGCATAAATCATATTGCTTCACTCATATTAATAGAGGGCTTCCACCTTTGTTAGAAAATGGCTTGACCTTTGAGAGCCATGATGGAAACACGCATCCTTCTTGCCAATTTTAGTCCATAACTAATCTTCTCATGCATTAGGCATATGAAATCCCATAGCTGTCAAATAAAATGTCCAAAATCAAAATAAAATTAACAAAATTTGCATTAGATTTAGTCATTATTCATACATGATCTAGTCTCTTAGGGAGTGTGTTTTAAGGACTTAGTCCTTTCTAAATAAACAACAACCTAGTTATCTTACACAATATAAGATTTGCCTACATGTATTTAAAATCATAGAAGGAGTTAATTAGTGGCCACCCCTAGACAGTTGTAAGCCCAATAGTTGGGTTGTTTATCCTCTCTTGTGGAGATGAACCATATACCCATTTTTAATTTTATATTTAGGCCATGCTTTGGCCCTCACCAAAGCTCCCTAGATTTAGGATCGGTCATTATTTCCCTTTGAGCTACAAGCATAAATATCCTCTTAGGCATTTCATAATCTTGTGATTTATAAAATTGTAAGTCCAGATTTCTAATAAAAATTCAACTCAAACATATAATTCTTCTCAAATTTAGAAAATATAAAGCCCAACCATAGGATAGTTTGGGATACTCACTAGGATTTCAAGTATCATGAGCATCCCCTACTCATCTCCCTTTGGTTTCGATAATAACTCTCTCCTTTTGATCAATCCCATTTGATTTTCAAACATAACCAATTTTTTGATAGTCCTATCTTTGAAATCTTTGAAGACAATGATCATTTACCTTAATTGAGAGTATTCTTAAGAAATCTTATTCCTTAGGATATAATTAACTATGGGGGTTTGCCTCGATAGGGAACTTAATGAACTCGATTTAAAATAAACCCTACTTTACTTTTTCATGTAAAGTAGGGGAAGAATCTCTGGTACATTCGAAGACCCATTATCCTTAGGAGTCCTTATTAGGTGATTAGGTCCATTATAAGATGGTGACTTCTATCTCTAGAGATAGTACATCATTCCTCAATGTCATACCCGATCACCTTAATGAGTACATCTATAGATCTACGGTGTCCCAACAAATACATCAACATATTTTCAAAATTTAAAATGAAAATAAAATAACACCACAGATTTTTTAGCGACTCATTGGAGAAGATTCCTCTCTCCATCTTTGGTAAATGATCATCTCCAAGTATCGATAGTGGATTTATATTTTATATGAATCTAAGACTATCCTTCTTTCGTTGGCACTTAGTTTATTTCATCCTTAAGCTAAGCTAGCCAACATCCTTTAGGTTTTAGGACCTCACTCCATGTAGGTCTTAAAACCCTTATTGGGTTCCCCAATAGGTGAAAATAAAAGTTAATAAAAAACTAAATACTCCTTACCATCTTTATGGTAAGGAAAGGTTCATTCAAATAAGAAAAATAAACCCTTTATAAAAATATCACTTTTCAAAAGCACTTTCTCAAAATTCACATAATAAAATACTTGCACAAAATTTCATAACTCACCTCATCTAACAATTTTCAAAATTGTTATATGTAGGATCTTTTCAAAATTAAAATTTAGAATCATCTTTCAAAAGCACATATGAACATCCTCATTCAATATACCCAAATTTATTGAATGAAGATTTCATTTCAAATAAAATCAAAATCATCTTTCAAAAGAACATATGAACATCTCATTCAATATACCCAAATTTATTGAATGAATATTTCATTCAAATAAAATCAAAATCATCTTTCAAAAGCATATATGAACATCCTCATTCAATATACCCAAATTTATTGAATGAAGATTTTTATTTCAAATAAAATCAAAATCATCTTTCAAAAGCACATATGAACATTTTTTATTCAATATACCCAAATTTATTGAATGAAGATTTCATTCAAATAAAATCAAAATCATCTTTCAAAAGTCACATATGAACATCCTATTCAATATACCCAAATTTATTGAATGAAGATTTCATTCAAATAAACCATCTTTCAAAAAAATACATGAACATCCTCATTCAATATACCCAAATTTGAATGAAGATTTCATTTTTCAAATTAAAATCATCTTTCAAAAAGCAATATTTGAATGAACATCCTCATTCAATATACCCAAATTTATTGAATGAAGATTTCATTTCAAATAAAATCATGTCATATAAATTGAAACTCATTCAATATATCTCACATATGTTGAAGTTGGGTTTCTTCCTTTTCAAAATACAAATTGAAAATAAGCCTCTTCATTCAATATATTGAAATTTGTTGAATGGCATTTCAAATAAAATCACACCATTTGAAACTCACTCAATGCATCCCACATGTGTTAAGTTGAATTTCCTTCCTTTCAAAAGCAATAATCACACAAAAATTTCATCTTTCAAAAAAAAAATAAAATATATTGATTCTTTTTTTTTTCCAAATTTGTTAAATGAAAATCATTCAAAACCATGAAAATAAAAATACATTGATTCATTTGATCCAAATTTGTCAAATGAGAGTTTCAAAATCAAAAAATTAAAAATTGATTTTAACTCATTTTTTAAAGAAATCCTCCTTTTCAAAAATTCAAACACATTTGAACTTTATTTAATATTTGTTGTAAAGCTCCATTTTCAAAATAAAATCAAACATTAAATTTTTTATTTAGCATTTTGCTAAGTAAACTCCATTTTCAAAATAAAAAATTTGACATTTAAGCTTTTTAGCATACCAAATTTGCTAAGTAAAGTCCCATTTTCAAAATAAAATTCAAACATTTGAACTTTATTTAGCATACCAAATTTTCTAAGTAAAGGCTCCATTTTTAAAAAAAAAATTGAAACACATTTGAACTCTATTTAGCATACCCAAATTTGCTAAGTAAAGTCTCATTTTCAAAATTAAAACACAAAATCAAACACATTGAACTTTATTTAGCATACCCAAATTTACTTAAGTAAAGTCCCCTTTTCAAAATCAAAACACAAAATTCAAACACATTTGACTTTATTTAGCATACAAATTTGCTAAGTAAAGATCTCCTTTTCAAAATCAAAACACAAAATTCAAACAAGTTTATTTAGCATACCCAAATTTGCTAAGTAAAGATCCATTTTCAAATCAAAATCAAAACAAAATCAAACACATTTGGATTTTTATTTAGCATAAATTTGCTAAGTAAAGATCCTCTTTTCAAAATCAAAACATAAAAAAATAGAACACATTTGATTTTATTTAGCATACAAATTTGCTAAGTAAAGATCCTCTTTTCAAAATAAAAAAATCAAAATACATTTGGTTTTATTTAGCATACCCAAATTTGCTAATTAAAGATCCTCTTTTCAAAATCAAAATCAAAAAAAAAAATCAAACACATTTGATTTTTTATTTAGCATACATAAATTTTCTAAGTAAAGATCCTCTTTTCAAAATCAAAACAAAAAAAAACAAATACATTTGATTTTTTATTTAGCATACAAATTTGCTAAATAAAGATCCTCTTTTAAAAAAAAATCAACACATTTGAAATTTAGCACAAATTTGCTAAGTAATCTCAAAATCAAATAAAATTAGATTTGGGTTTTATTTAGCTTACACAAATTTGATAATTATAAATTCCATTTTTAAATTCACACATGATTCACATCATGAGAATACAAGCAAAAAAATAAAAGGAATTTATTTTCAAATAACTCATTCCATACCAATTTGCTAATTGAGTAATCTCAAACAAAATCAATTGACCTCTATTTTAACATAACAAATTTGTTAAATGAAGGGTCCCCAAACACAAAAATCAAATTCAAATATGAATCAATGGAAGCATAAAAAACCTCTTCAAAATATTTGAACCCATTTTCAGCATACACAAATTTGTTGAAAGTAAATTCTAAACTCAAAAATATCTTCTCCAATTCATTCAAAATCTCTCTCCTAAATTTAATGAACCCCACTTAACACATTGAAGTTGAGTGTGGGTTCATATTATAAAAGCAAATTTAAAAAATGAGCACAATATCAAAACAAATAATGATTTGAGTTTGTTTCCAATTGCAAAGTTCCACAATCTTAGTTAGCTTTTTCTCAAGAGCAGTATAGTTCAAATGGATGCTCAAAAATATGTGTTACTTTCCCCTTTGGGATGGATTTGGCCTTCGATCGGGCCAGCCTCTCACAAATTGATTTCGCTCATTTGATACACTTTGGTCAAGGATTCGAGGGGACCAGTATCACTTGTGAGGGGGAAACCCTCACAACTAGTGGGTGTGGTGGGTGTGGTCATCCATATTGAGATACCTTAGATTCTCAGTTTCTCATCAAAGAGAAAGGTGGAGGTTCCCAGTAGTACAACCTGCCCATACGCTTAGTTGTTCTCGTCACTACTCTAGTGCAGGCTAGTACCCACTCACTTGCTTCCTCTATGGGGAAGGTTGTCCTAGTTTTAGGGATAGTATCCCCTACCTTTGAGATAGGGTCTAGTTCATGTACTGCTCCACCTAGCAGAACTCAGCACTGCAACAAGAGCCACAAGATCAAGCGGCATCATGTGCACATTGCCAAGTAGATGGAACCAGTCTCTCATTTTGTAGCATAGAGTCACCCAGGGTAGTTTCTCCTTAACTCACTCAGAACAAGTTCCATCCTCCTTTCGGTTCTAAAGGGGAGGAAGATGTCAGGAGGATCTCAGTATCACCTCCACCTGCAGTTCATTATGAGGAGCCTACCAGAGATAGAAGGAGGTTGTATGTTGGCCTTAAGATAGTGCCAAGTTGGCTGGCCATGTGGTCGAGTCGTGCCCAATTTGATTTACGATTGATTATTCCTCAAAGTGAGGGTGAGCATATCTATCAGGAGAGGGACAAAGAGGCCCATGTATCAGTTCATGTTACTAGCAGAGAGAGGAGAAGGCATGCCAGGTAGTCAGCAACCTCCCCTCATGGATTTCTCCGATTAGTGTGCTGCCCGCACTGGTCACACTAACAATATTCTATTGACTAGTACTACCCATCATGGGAGGAGAGATCCTATACAGAGAGAGTGAGTGTTGTCTCCACCACACCACTCCACTCCACTTCTACCATAATCGGTGTAGGTTCTATCTTCCATAGTTCCACCTAACGCCATGAAGGCAACATCAGGGGAGAAGAAAGCCCCATTAGTTATCCAGCTACTGCCAAGAGATCCCATTTCATCTACATCGCTGACTGAGGCGAGGGAGAGCTCTCATGCTCGACCTCCTACTTCAATTATGATAAAGAGGGAGCGATGACCTCGTAGCATCGTAGTCCTACTGTCACCAACACCACCTCAGCAGTAGAGGGAGAAGGAGACAGTTCTGTTATCCTTATGGTAGTAGATCCCCTCGGGGATAGCACTCTGCTCAGAGCAGTTGACAGCCACGAGAACGCTTCTTCTAGTGAGTGTAGCCCTCACAAAGTTAGCTCTCCAATAGCAGGGGAGGTCAAATGTATCTTCATTCATGAGCATGATCCCACCACCAGTCAGCCGTGAGCATTTGTGCCTTCACAGTTGGACTGCTCCCTAGATGATATCATAGCACAATATCTCATTGAGAAGAAGGAAATCCTAGGGTATGACTGGTTTGACATTGAAGATGAGAAGGTTAGCTTTGATTCTAGTGAAGATGATTTGCTAAAAGACTCAGCAGAGGTGCATATGGTTGATACCAGAGGTTCCCTCCTTCGGGATCAACATAGCTTGGAAGGTGTTACGGCCGAATTGGACATACAACCCATTCGACCCAACACCTCCTTCAACAACTTGAATGAAAGCATGAGTAGATTGATAGGATGGGGATGAGACTTGAATATTTACTAGTGCTAGTTATGACACTTCAGAATCAAGCTCCAGCAACACATCCTACCATTGTGAAGATTGGTCAGCTAGAGTTGTTGCATGTCTTGGATCAACCCAAGAGTTCACCTCCGGTAGAGCAAGATAGCGCTTGCTTATATAGGAAGGTAGTGGATAGTACCTCCATACAAGAAAATGATATCAAACTCATGGTTGAACAATAAGTGAGGGAAGTGTTGATGCAAGCCCGAGGTGATTCATCAATTCCTAAGGGTTTTTGCCTCCTTTGTTCAAGAGTTTTGATGGCAGCGGGAACACACGCCAGCATATTGTACACTTAGGACTAGCTATTGCAACGTCGGTAGTAGTGAGGCACTATTATTTTGTCTTTTTGACAGCAGTTTAGTAGGCATAGCTTTTGATTGGTATGCTGAACTCCCCAACAGTTTAGTAAAGTCTTTTGCTTAGTTGGAGCAACTCGTTGTTAAGAGGTTTGCTAGAGCTCAGTAAAGGGTAATTGTGGGCGATCTCGTTGTAGCACAATAACACCCCGATGAGTCCCTCATTAATTTTATTCTCAGATGACATAATTTAAGCATAAAATGCAAATCACATCTGTCTAAACAGCATGCCATCAAAATTCTAATAAAGAATATTCATGGCCTAGTCACCTTCATGCTTAAAGGTTTCACCATTAAGATATTTAAGAAGCTAATCAACAAGGGAGCTAGTCTACAAGGAAAGGCTAAATAGTTGCTTTTTTAAGATCAATCAACAAAGATAAATCCTCAAAAATCCTATGAAAAGAAGCTAGGGATAGTAACAACATTGGACAAGGGGAAGCATCTGGTCAGGGATCAGCATGAGAGACCTTGAGTGCCACAACCTTCACTTCCACCTCCCTTACCATTGCCTCGACCATTTTAGCAGCCTCCATGGCCTTTGTTGCCTTCTTTTTAGCCATACTCTCAATAGTGGTACATACCCACCCTTAGGTAGCTGTCATCCACCTACACTTTTGGATAAATTAAATAAATCTTATTTATTTAAGAGGGAGATAATCAGGAATATCTTTAAGAACCTCTTAAAGAAACTTGATTTTTAGCTACCCAAGCCTAAGAAGCTAGAGGAAGTGGGCAGGAGCAATGATCCTAACTTTTTCCCTAACCACCACATGCTATGCCATATTTTGGAGGATTTCTTTACATTTAAGGACTGGCTTAAGAATAGCTACAAGTCAGATGCTACAGTTATCCCTATGGAATATCTAGTGGAACAACCATCCAGTTCTATTAGGGTAATCCTTGGGGATACCTATGATCCTCTCAAAACAAAAGAAGGCTGTGATATTTCTTTCTCTCGAACCTCTAAAAAGATTATTTCTAAAATCAAGAAACTTTTCTTATAGGTGCCTGAGGTAGCTCGAACCTCCAACATCAAGGAATATTTACAAGTTGCCAAAGACAACATGGGGAAAGTGGGATATTAGTAGCGAACAACCCATACCGCGATAGTCAAATAAGCACCACCAATTCCAGCCTCAATTCCACCATTGCTACTATTACTTCAGCCGTCATTTCTATTTCAACTATCTCTTCTTCTAGTAGACATCTTGTATTGGTGGATGAGGGCATCAAATCCCTTACCCCACTCACTTTACTAGATTTCTACTATATTCCTCCTTTTAAATCTAAGAAATCGAGGAATAAAGCTAGTTTGAATTACATCTGTGTCACTTCTGATGGGTTATCTGATTCTACTACTTTAGAAAACTCTTTAAGTCTTAAAAATTATAACAACTCCAATCATCTTCTTTCTAATTTAGAATTTGAATTTCTTTTTTTGAATAGTACAGGTTCTCCATTTGAGATAAACTTGGAATCATCCGATTCTGAGGGTCCTATAGGAGAAGCTGTAGGTATGCTTAATGAGAAGGTAGAATCTTCCATTAACCCGCCACTAGAGCTCACCGAAGTTAACCTCTATAGTGGCAAGGTTCTACTTCCTAGAGTAGCACCTCAAGATAAGAGAAAATAAGTCATTGGTACCAACGAGCAAGAAGCCCCTCCACAGGATGCTCCTCCCATGGATATACTTATGGAGGATCAGCCCAAAGTTGATTACAATGTCCTTGCTCACTTATGAAAGTTGCCAACTAAATTAAGCATATATGATGCCCTTATCTTTTTGAAAGAGATGAGGGAATCATTAATCAAGGCTCTTTTTTATTCAAAAATATGCTTAGCTCAGCTGACCGCTGTTGAAGAGGAGGCACATTATTCAAGAGAAGCCTAGAGAGTCACATTTACTGACGAAGACCTTCTTGTGGGGGACATGGAGCACAACTGTCCCCTCTACATCATAATGAATATGGGTAGATTTAGACTTTCTAAGATTTTAGTTGATCCAGGTGCATCAGTGAACATAATGAGCATGAAAACTCTTGCCTATTTGAAGATTGACATCTCTGCACTCCAAGAAAATCAGATGATGTTGAGAGGATTCAATGAACAGGGCAAGAGGGCTTTAGGCTCCATATTGTTACCTTTGGAAATAGGTGATTGGAACACTGAAGCCAAGTTCTATATAATTAATTTGAATACATCATTCACTACTTTGCTCGGTAGGCCTTGGATACACCAGAACAAGATGGCTCCATCCTCTCTTCATCAATGCATCAAGTTTCGAAGAGATGGAATCAAATACTATGTTAAAGGAGATGAAAAGTCATTTTTAGTTAGAGAGGTCGAGAAATATGAAGATGCGACCTACTATCTTCCTCAAAATAAAAATATCTATTCTCGCAAATTTGGCCAAAATTTAAATTCAAAAGAAAAAGAAAAAGAAGAAAAAGAAAAAGAAAAAAGAAAAAGAAAAAGAAAAGAAGAAAGAAGGTACAAATGAGTGAGAAAGAAATGCCAAGAAGAAGTAGAGTATGTATCATTCCATACTGCTCCACCATATATATGGGTGAATGACTTGACCTCAGAAGAGATAGAAATGGTAGTTCTAGAGGTGGAAGACTGGTTGCTATCCAACATGGGCTATGTTCCAGTTCACAGGAGTACACTAGCTATTCACATAGACTTGGAATCTAACTCGGAGGAATGATCATGTTAGCACCAAACCCTCTAGGGTTTCATTGGAGGTGACAGATAGTGATGAAGACCAGTCAAGCACACCAATGTAATTAATTATGTAAAACCATTAGGTAGCAATTGAGAACTTTAGCTCTAACCTCACTTTATTCTCAAAAAGTTGAAGTTTTAGTAGTTAAGGAAGCCTCTAGGTCTTCCATGGATGTCAAGCCAAAGAGATTCCTATTGGGATCATCATCCTCAAGTCCAGAAGCTGATGTAGAACTTGAGGATAATTCATATAAAGATTTAATGGAATTACTTTTTATCGCCTGTTATTAATCTTAAGAAAGGTTTGATTCCTTATATATGGTGCAAGCATTGAGTATTTTGAGAAGTGAAAATAATAAAGGTAATGCACAATCAAGAGACTAGATTCAGATATGGGTCAACATGATGATTACTATTTAGTTGTCACCAATCATCTGAAGTCTGATAGGTTCTTCTCAAACCATACTAACTCTTATAAGGAAGTGTGTTTATAAACATCAGATGATCCTGTTGATCTTCAAATCAAAGATTCACCTCTAGAGTTCAAAGTGGAAACCCATTCATTTATCGACAAGCTCAAAGAAATCAACCTCGGGATAGAAGATGATCCATGTCCCACATACATCAGTTCTTTGCTGAATGAAGAAGAAACCAATGACTTAGTTAGGCTATTGACTAATTTTAAGGACTAATTTGCATGGAGCTATGAAGAGATGCCTGGATTATCTCTTGATGTAGTAGTCCACAAACTTGCAATAGACCCTAACGCTAACCCTATCAAGCAAGCTTGATGCATTAGAAATTGAACAATAGGCCATTTATGAAATTATTGACCTTATTTTTTTTTTGAAAAGTCTCAACCCTCCATCTTAGATATAGGACTTCTAAGACACTAAGAGTTTCCAGAATACAATTCTAGTGATTAGAAACCAGAGTTTTCTAAATACACTTCTATTAGACACTAAGAGTTTCCTTATTCTTAATACACTTCTAGTGACTTAGTTAGGCTATTGACTAATTTTAAGGACTAATTTACATGGAGCTATGAAGAGATGCTTGGATTATCTCTTGATGTAGCAGTCCACAAACTAGCAATAGACCGTAATGCTAAGCCTATCAAGTAAGCTCCTAGACGCATGCAATTAGAAATTGAACAATAGGCCATTTTTGAAATTGTTGATCTTATTTTTTTTGAAAGAGCTCTCAACCCCTCCTTCTTAAATATAGGACTTCAATTAGACACTAAGAGTTTACTTAGTCTTAATAAACTTCTAGTTAGGTGAACACTTAACCAAACACTAGAGACTTAGAAGAGTTATCCATAGGAATAGGTTATGCCTTAGGGGTGTTAGGAAAATTCCACCAGCTTGAACCAAATCCTCACTTCCTTCCTTCTTCAAAATTCATCAAACTCCATATCAAATCAACTTCAAACTCAAATCAATTCCAACATGATGGATTTTCTCAAATCATAAATCAATTTTAAATGATTGAAATCCATGATTGAATTCCAAATTCCAAAAATCTTGCCTAACTCACTTTGATTCTATCCTATGGACTTAGCATAAATCAAATTCAAATCAATTCAAATTCAAGAAATTTTCTCATAACCCATTTATATTCTCATTTATATTCACAAATATAAATGAAATATAAATTCAAATATCCAAAAATCAATTCAAAAATCAAATCCAAATTCAACCAAAATTCAACCTAAGCCTTTCAAGTCAAATTCTTGAACTTAGCAAAATTAAATTAAAATCAAGCCACACCCTTGATTTTTCTTCATGATTCAATCAATCCTTCAATCATGAAACCAAATATAAACATAAACTTCAATCATCAAACCAAAATCAATTCAAAAATCAAACCCAAATTCAACCAAAATTCAACCTAAGCCTTTCAAGTCAAATTCTTGAACTTAGCCAAATCAAATTCAAATCAAGAAACCTTGATTTCTCTTCATGATTCAATCAACCCTCCAATAATGAATCCAAATATAAACACGAACTTCAATCATCAAACTAAAACTAAATTCACAAATAAAACCCAAGTCAAACTATGTTCACCTTTTGAACTTGAAATTGTCAAATGAATCAAAACACATTTGACTCCAAATCACTTGCAAATGGATTTATATTTCAATCATAAGTCCATATGTGAGTTTAACCAAATTTGAATCAAGCCTTGATCAAGCTAATTGACCCACTTAGGCTCACTTACCTAAAGTGACCTAAAGTACCCCTCATGAGCTAAATTCTAATCCTACCCAAATTGGATTGAACTAAGCCCACCTAAGCCTCACATTATGAGCAATAATAATCATGAGATGATCAATCACTCAAATTGGGTAAAACCAAGTCAAACCTTAGGGTTGACCAAGTCAACACTTAGCCAAAATGAAACCTAAACTAGCCAAAATTCACCATTGGCCAAATTGATTGAAACCATTGATCAAAATCAATTCATGATCAATGTTTGAACTTGACCAAGTCATCATTTGAGTCTAACCTAACCGAATTGGCCACTTGACCCAACTTGACCCAACTTGACCTAAAATGTTAAAATGTGTCAAAACTTGATCTAAGCCAAATTGATTGAAACCAACGGGTCAAGTTCATCCCAAATCACTTGTTGAACTTGACCAAAGTCTCAATTGGCGAACTAGACCCAACCTAGTCCAATTGACCATGAACCTAACTTGACCTAAAAGGTCAAATTGAGCCAAAATTAATTGGAAATAAAGAGACCAAATTATTTCAAATGACCAATGAAACCTAAACCAACCCATGACCTAGCTCAATTAGGTCAAATGGGTCAAATTGGTCAACATTTGACCTAAATGAAATCAAATGAACCAAACCAAATTGGAACCAAACCAATGATGCCAACATATTTTGTCATTTGAACTTGACCCAACCTTTGGTTTGATCACTACCAATCAACTTGACCCATTTTGATCTAAATGGGTCAACATGAGCCAAATGACATCAAATGAACTCCAAATTCTTTGATATTTGGACCAACCTAATTTCAAACTATTCTAAATCTTCCTAAAGTCAAATCAAAGCCAAATGACCCTTTTACCCTAGGTCAAGGGGAAACTTATGGCCAATTCCACTTGGAATTTGGTCATATCATTTACATGGACACTTGACATCCTTTTAGTGGACCAAATGGACAATAATGATCATGGTGAACATGACCCAATGGGTTTGGGTCAGCCAAGCCCAACCCAATAGCCAAATTGACCACCCACTTAGAAATTGATCACATGGGATCACTCCTCCACTCAATTAAGCACATGGCAACTTCTTCACTACCTCCCTCTTCCAAAACAGAATTACATGCCACCCTAAACGCCCTAACCAACCCACTCCATGAGGTGAATTTGATAAAATGGCAGCATCTCGCCATCGATCCTTAGGGGAGATATCTCATTTCACTTCATTCAAGTCTCTATTCAATTGAGTGATAGGAAGCCAGGAAGCAATTGCAAGTCTCCCCAAGCTCCCCAAGATAATTTGATTTCCCATTCTTGGTTTTCCTAAGCCAAAAAATAAGGGAGGTAGCAATTTTTTCAATCTTCACCAGCTCACCCATCCTTCAAGCACCTTGACAAATCGAGCTCACAAACCTTCATCCAAGTGTCAAGCCACGGAAGAGGTGTAGACCAAAGATGCAAAGCAAGGAGGAATTTGATCAATTGAAATCCACTTCAACCCAAAGCTTGAAACCTTCAACGGGGCTTCATCTCTACTGACGGTTACCTGATGGTCAGAGCTGATAACCTCCGAGGTACTATTAAAACGAGCATAGTTTGAAATTTCTTTTGGTCCAAAGGAAAGTTTCATCCCATGTGAAATGACCAGATCTTCATCCCATGATGATGGTGTTGAGTTTGAGCTCAATCCAAGCTCTGAGCTTGGATCATGCCCCAAGATGGACGGTTCTCTCGAAGAGCTGGATGGATCATGGACCATCCATCTGTACATTTTGGATGGAAGATCCTAATTAATCTATGCTAGATCTATGAGAAATCCCTTTAAGAATGATATCTCTCATCCCGATCTTTGATCAATGATCGAAAGAGAAGCCGTCATGGCCGATGTGACAACTTAGTGACAATCCCATGACATGGAAAACACGCGAAGGGTCCATGTGGCATAGATTAGTCATATAATAGGATTTAATTATTATAAACATGGAATCTAACATAACTAAATGAAGAAAATTAGAAAATACAAAATAAAATGCATTATGAAGATATTTTAAAGGGAAATAATAAAATTAAGTTTGATGGATTTTGAATTGTGAATTTTATTGGTTTTATTGGGAATGTAATTATATTAATTCCTAATTATTCAGATTAATTCCAAACTTTATAAGATTGATTAATGGGATGACTTCTGCCTCCCATGATTTTCTTTGAATTTATTAATGTTTTAATTAAGGTAATTGCTTGATCCACTCCTAATCACTCCCTTAATCAATTAAATGATTAATTAACCTATTAAATAGTGATAAATTAATTAATTAATTTTGATAATTACCTTAGAAGAGTGAATATATTTAAGGAATGAGATGAGGAATTCTTTCCCAAATCTTTTCCCCTAATTTTATTTTATTTGGATAAAAATCTAATTAAAGTGTAAATTAATTAAATAGTTTAATCACTTAATTAAATGGCTTAATAAATAAAACATTTTAAAATCAAAATATTCTAGAAATTAATCAATTCTTTCTTGGGTAGATGCTTAGGTGTTCAATAACCTAAGTAGTTTGAGGAAATCAAATCTAACCATATGTATGGGTTATGAAAGTACTTAAATTAAACCCTTTAGCTTAATTAAATTATGAGCCAAATGCATTAGGCCCCTTTCTTTCTTAGGTGCATTGATTTAAATTCCTTGTGTTTTTGTCATTTTTGGCTCATAATTATTTGGTTAAATATGTTAAAGTAAAGTAGGTAAGGTAAATGACTTAATGTACACCTTAACCTAAAACATAAACTAATCTAATGGTTCTAAAATTAAATTAAAATAACATACATGTGGAAATGTTACCAACAAACCTCTTCACATTTCTAATCAAATCAAACTCAAACAAAAAACTAAAAATCTCTTTAAAACAAATTTGATTCACTTTAAATAATCTATTTCATAAGATTATCTTAGAATTAATTAGGTGAATGAATTTACATGCTTTCATTACTTTATTTCTTTCCTAGCATGCTAAATGTGTGTCATATGAAAATCATGCATTCATGCCTTTTAAAAAAAATCAAATTAAAATGAAAATGTTTTCTTTATGTCAAATTGCATGTTTTGGCTAAAGTAAGAATATGAATGGCTATTATCACTATTAAATCAAAATTATTTTTAAAACTTATAAATCAAATATCATAAAAGGTATGCTACTTATAATTATTTATAAGCTTGCATGTGAGTATAAATATAAAGATGTGCATTGTGTGACTTTCCTTCTCTTCTCTTTTAACATAGTTTTGAATAGGATTTTGCAAAGTGTATAGTTCATTTGAAAAGAACACAACACTTGCTTAAATCCATTCCTATTCATTCCTATGTTATCACTTAAGAAGGATATTCACACTTGCATGTGTAAATTGCATAAACAAATCAAATAAACAAACATAAACTTTTTGCATGATTCTTTTTCCATGCATTTCTTTTTGTACATGCACATGTATTTAAGAAAAGTGGTATATTAGTCTGGACAACCCCAGGGTTGCGAGGCTTTAAGTAGCCCTAAGTAGGTCTTGTACCTTACACCCTAGTGTAACAATGGCATACTCACTTATGTCTTTTATACTTAAATGTGCATATGAAAGTGGATAAAAGAATCACTCTTTTCTACTTAACAAAATCATGCATACATGAAATATTTCAAATTTTCTTAAACAAACTCTGCTAGCATTCATCATTAAGGTGTGCTAAATATTTTCATTTGCATGTATAGATATGCTTAGTATTCATCCATATGCATGTTACATGTTGGAAAGAAATAATGTGTTGTGTGTTTGTGATAGTAATTTCACTTTACTTAATCTTAAAATGCCTTTCTTTTTTGAATAGGTTTGTTTAGGAAAAAATCTAAACTTAGGATTAATTAAAACACATAATAAAATATTCACTAAATAAAAAAAATCAAATATGAATCTACCTTAGATATAAATTACTTATAGGAGGAAAAGAAAGTTCTCTCTTTCCCCTTACAACACTTAGTAATTAATTGTAGTTCATTCAAACCAAATCAAATCATAAAAATAAAATCAACCAAATCAACTAAATCACTTAAATGAAATCACCCTCTAAGTTGAACATTTTCATACTTAGAAAACTCTAACCTTAAAGCCTAGCTAAGCATACCACACAAACCTTAAATATCACATACATTAGGCTAAGTCACCACTTCTAGCTTAAGGTTAGGGTGGTGCTTGGTTTGATACTTTGGTTTTATTTTGTGATGTAATATTTTAGTCTGGATGTTTGGGTGTATGTATGTAGATTAAAATGGTAGGTGATCTTAGTCTAACCATTGTCTTCTGTGGGATTGTGCTTAAGGGCATTGTAAAAAATATAATATTTTTGTGTGCTTATACCCCTAAGCATAATCCAAAATAGGCCGTGGACTTTACCCATGTGTGGTGCTAAGTCCAATTTATATATATACATGCTTGGGATTGTATGGTTTGTTTAGCTAATCTCTATTTTAGTTTTAGTTAGATTTCTTTTCCCATTTTCATGTAATTTTGCAATTAGATTTGGAATGATTGTTATGGGGATTAGATGAACATTGGTTATAAGACTATGTCTTATGTACCATGTGAAGCCTTTGGAAACCACATTCCAACCAACCAAAGAAGAAGAAGAAGAGAAAGAAGAAAGAAGAAGAAAGAAGAAAGAAGAAAGAAGAAAGAAGAATGAAGACCCCATAATAATGAATTCTTCTTGTAATTATTCATTTGTAATAGGTTGTATAAGGGTAGAGTAAGCTTCAATTTGTTTTGGGTTTGCGTGGAGTAACCACAAATGGCCTCTTATTCTTTTGCGCTAGCTTTATAAATTGATTGATGTTTGTTTAGCTTGTGCATTAATGGCATCGTTTTCCTAGTTTCTTCCTTATTTGATGTATGACTGGATGATGATTAGGCTCTTAGAAAATAAATTTTCTATCCAACTAATCAATTCAAACTAAAATAAATAACTCATAACCTCATCTAAAGCCTAGTTATAAATCAAGATAAAAGAATTAGCAACCCTTAATTGGATGTTATTTCTTTTCACATCATGCATAAAAAGCATATTATCACTCTTGATTGGAGGGCTTCCACCTTTTCAGAGAACTTGGCTTGACCTTTGAGAGCCATGGTGGAAACACACCTCCTTATCTTGCTGATTTTGGCCCATAATCTAATTTCTCATGCATTAGCATATGAATCCTAAAGCCTGTGTCAAATTGATTGTCCAAAATGAAAATAAAATATAACAAAATTTGCATTAGATTTAAGTCATTAAATCATGCCCTACATGATCTAGTCTCTTAGGGAGTGTGTTTAAGGACTTAGTCTCTTTCTAAATAAATAACAACTTAGCTATCTTGCAAAAAACATATGACTTGCATACGTATATTTAAAATCGTAGGTGGAGTTAGTTGGTGGCCACCCCCAGGTTGTAAGTCCAACAGTTAGGTGGTTTATCCTCTCTTATGGAGGTAAACCAAATACCCATTTTTGCCTTAGATTTAGGTCATGCTTTTGGCCCTCGCCAAAGCTCCCTAGATTTAGGTTCTGAGGTTGCTTTCCCCTTTATGAGCTACAAGCATAAATCCTCGCCTCAGGCATTTTCATGACCTTGTATCATGGAATTGTAAGTCTAGATTTCTAATAAAAAATTCAACTCAAATAAATAAATCATTCAATTTCAAAAATATAAAGCCCAACCATAGGATAGTCTAGGATGCTAACTAGGATTCTTAGTATCTTAAGCATCCTACTTATCTTCATTTAATTTCGATAAGAACTCCCTCCTCTTGATCGATCTCGCTTGATTTTCTAAAAATAAATTGATTGATAGTCCTACCTTTGAAATCTTTGGAGAGAACGATCATTTACCTTAATCGAGAGTATTCTTAAGAAATTCCCTTCCTTAGGATGTAATTAACTATGGGGGCTTGCCCCTGTTGGGAACTTAACGAACCTAGTTTAAATAAACCCTGCTTTACTTTTTCATGTAAAGTAGGGGAAGAATCGGTACATTCTAAAGACCCATAGTCCTTGGAGTCCTTATTGAGTGATTAGGTCCATTGTAGGTGGTGACTTCATCTTCAAGATAGTACACCTTCCTCACACCCCATCACCCTAATAAGAACATCTATGGATCTACGGTGTCCAAAAGGTGTTATATATTTTCATTTATCCTCTTTCAAAGGGATAGATGAGAAATACATATATAAAATTTTCACCATAGATTTTTCATGACTCGCTGGGGATGGTTCCTCTCTCCATCTTTGGTAAATGATCATTGTTCCAAGTATCGATAGTGGGTTTGTACTTTTGTATGAATCCAAGACTATCTTTCTTTTCATTCTAGCTTTATTTCATCCTTAAGTTAAGCTAGCCAACATCTTTAGGTTTTAGGACCTCACCTGTTGGTCTTAAAACCTATTTTCCCAATGGGTGAAAATAAAATTTAATAAAAAAGAAATAACTAAAGACTTCCTTACCATTTTATGGTAAGGAAAGGTTCATTCAAAATAAAGAAAATAAATCTTCATAAAAATCTTCTAAAAGCATTTTTTCAAAATGCACATAATAAAATATTTCACAAAAATTTTAATAAATCACCTCATCTAATAATCTTCATGATTGTTATATGTTGGATCATTTCAAAAAAAATAAAAAAATCATATTTTCCAAAAGCACAAATGAACATCTTCATTCAATTTATTGAATGAAGATTTCATTTTAAAACAAAAAAATGAAACAATCATCTTTTCAAAAAAAAAAAATCAACAATCTCTTTTTTAAAATAAATCCAAAATCATATTTTCAAAAGCACAATGAACTTCTTCATCAATTTATTGAATGAAGATTTCATTTTCAAAACAAAAGACAACCATCTCTTTCAAAAAATAAAATCAAAATTACATTTTCAAAAAAAGCAAAATGAACTTCATTCAAATTGAATGAAATTTCATTTTCAAAATAAAAAATAATCATCTCTTTCAAAAATAAAATTTAACAATCATATTTTAAAAGCACAATGAAATCTTCATTTTCAAACAAAATGAACAATCACATTTTCAAAAAATAAAATAACATAATCTTTTTTTCAAAATCAAATAAAAATTAAAGAAAACATTATTTTGAATTTTAAAACAAATCAATAAATCTCTTTTAAAATGAAATAAAAAAACAAAAAAACAACATTTGGATTTCCTTTAGCATACCAAATTTGCTATGATCTTTTCAAAAAACAAAAAAAAAACAAAAAAACATTTGATTTCCTTAGCATACCTAAATTTGCTAAGATCCATTTTCAAAAAATCAAAAAACAAAAAACATATTTGATTTCCTTAGCATACCAAATTTGCTAAGAATCTCTTTCAAAATCAAACAAAATAAAACATTTGGATTTCATTAGCATAAATTTGCTAAGAATCCTTTTCAAAATCAAAACAAAACACATTTGATTTTCTTAGCATACCTAAATTTGCTAAGAATTATTTCAAAAAATCCAAAATAAACACATTGGATTTTCTTAGCATACCTAAATTTGCTAAGAATCCTATTTTCAAAAATCAAAAAATAAAAAACACACTTGGATTCTTCATTTAGCGTACCCAAATTTGCTAAATGAGTATTCCATTTTCAAATCACAAATGATTTACAAAACCAAAAAACAAAGAAAGAAGAAATTTTTTTCAAACTCCTCACTTAGCACACCCAAATTTGCTAAGAGAATAAATCCCAAAAATCCAAAAATCAAAATAAAACCAAATCTTTACTTTAACATACTCAAATTTGTTAAGTGAAGGGTCTTCAAAATCCAAAATCAAAATCAAATATGAACCTATGGAAGCATCTCTCCAAAAAATATTTGAACCCATTTTCAACATATCCAAATTTGGTGAAAATGGATTCTACATTCAAAAAATCCTCTTTTCAATCAATCTCAAAATCTCTAATAAATCCATTTGAGCCCCACTTAACACATTCAAGATGTTGAGTGTGGGTTCATTCAAAAATTCAAATTCAAAGATCAACAAAACACGAATCTGATTTTAGTTTGTTTTCAACATTGCATTTCTCTTTCAACTTTAGCTATTTTTTAGTCAATTTCATTTCAATGGCAAAAAAGTATGTGTTCACATTTTCCTCATGGATGGATTTGGCTTGGATCAGGCCAACCTTCCATTATATGACATGCCCACCTCATCCACTTTGGTAGGCTTTGAGGGGTTAGATTACATGTGAGGAACCCCTCACATAGTTAGCAGGAGCATGGTGACAAGAGTCGGTCATCCGTCGACATGCCATCTATTCGAGATTCCCTCACAAGAGGAAGGTTGTGGTAGTTCCACAAAGAAAAGATATGCACTGATTCCCATGCTGCCCTAGGGCTAGCACCCACTTGGCACCTCCAAGGGGAAGGCTCCCGATCCTGGGATTGTCTCCTCCTGAGGTTGGGTCTAGTTCCTACACTACTCACCTACGTGACCCAAGAGAAAACAAGAACCACATGATCACATACAGGGAGTTGGAGGCGCCACTGTATAGGAGAGTTTCCAGATGGTTTCACTTTATAGAAAACCAGTTCCACCCCTCTCTCTGATAGAGGATGCTAGAGGATCTTCACCTCCAAGCATTCAGTTTCAGGCACTTGTTAGTGAGAGGAAGGAGGCTCCTTCAATCAATTTTACCAAGTAGCGAGCCTGGATGATCAGTCAAGGGGCTGATTTGTGTCCCATTCCCATGTTGGTAGATAGCTTAGGTAGAGAGGGCTGGAGGCCCATACATCTATTCATGTTACTAGAGGAGGCATACAAAGTCGGGCCTCACTTGTGATTTTCGATCGACGCTACCCCGCATCGATCATACTAATATTATCTTACTCATGGGGATTACACATCATAGGATAGGTGCTCTTATCCCGAGAGAGTCGATGGTGCCTCAACCACACCACTCTTCTTCTCCATCTCTCGCATGTTCCAAACATCTACTATTCCACCAAGGCCATGAAGGCCATAGAAGAGAACCCAGGTGATCTGCTGGCCAAGAGATCCCATTCCATCTACCACACTGTGAGGTCGAGCCTCCTCTTCTTCGCCTCTAGGTGGGGAAGGAATGGAGACCTAAGTATCATAGTCATCCATCACCACCACCACACAGGCTATGGAGATAGTGTTGAGGGTGGAGGACAATAGTCACCCCATGGCCATAGATCCTCCTAGAGTACCACTCCCTGATCTAGACCGTGGAGAATCTTTCCTCTAGTGATCCTAGTCCTCACAAGATTAGCTCTACAATAGCTTTAAAGGTTAGGTGCCTATCTGTTCATGACAGTGATCCCACCATCGTGACCCATCTTAATGCTTGTTTAGTTGACCAATCTAGATGACATATAGCTCAAGATCTAGTGGAGAAGGAAATCTTAGATATGTTGGTCCAATTTAAAGGATGAAAAGGTCAGCTTTGATGAATAAGATGATTTGTTAGAGATTCAATGAGGGTACACACAGATACTATGGTTCTCCTCCATGAGTAGAGATTTGGAAGGTGTTGAGGTGAGCAGAAGACACAACCTACTCACCCAACACCTCTCATACAAAATAGAAAGATGAACAAATATATAGGATGGGGAAGATGCTTGAGGAATTGCTCATAATTATTTTGGCATTCGAAACCAAGCCCTAGTCATCCATACTATAGGAGACTAGTTAGTTGGTGCATGTCTTGGATCCAGCCAAGACTTTACCTCTAGAAAAGGTAGCACCATCATATAGAAGGTAGTGGATAGTACCTCCATACAAGAAAAGACATCAAAACCATGGTTGTTGAGCAGAAGTGAGAGAAGCATTGGCTCAAGCCCAGGAGGATCAGCCAAAGGGTAGACCCTACCTAGGGAATTTGATTCCATCCAATATCCTAAGGGTTTTGCCACCTTCTTTCAAGAGCTTCGATGGCAAGGGGAACCCGAGCATATTGCATTTCGGCCAATGTTGCAAGGTAGTAGTGATGCTTTACCTTTCATCTCTTCATGTCAAGAGCTTAGTCATAGCTTTGATTGGTATTGAACTTTCAACCATGAAGACTTTTGCTGAGTTGGAGCAACTCTTCATCAAGAGCTTTACTGAAGCTCAACAAAGGGTGACTGTAGGTGATTCATTGTGGCTCAACAAAATTTAGGTGAGTCCCTCGTTGATTACATTCTAAGATGGCATAATTTGAGTATGAAATGTGAACTACAGCTATCTGAACAACATGCCATTGAGATTCTGCTTAAGAATATCCATGGTCACCTTCATGCTCAAAGATTTCACCATCAAAACATTTGAGAAGTTAATCAACAAGGCAGCTAGCTTATAAGGAGAAGCCAAATAGTTGCCTTTTTCGGACCAACCAACAAAGACAAAGCCACAAAAGCAAAGGGTGAAGCAGTGTGATAGCAAAGATAAGCGGAAGTAGAGAGACCTCGTGCTCAACCATCACTTCCACCTCCTCTACCACCACCGAGGTATCCTACCACCACATAGCCTCCATGGCCTACACCGCTCCTCCTCAGCCACATCATCAACAAAAGTGGTACACATACACGCCGCCAGGTAGCTATGGTCCACTTACTCTTTTGGATAAACTTAATAAGCCTTATTCATTTAAGAGGTAGGTAATCGGAAGATCTTTAAGAATCTCTTAAAGAAGCTGATTTTCTACCCAACCTAGAGATCGAGGAAGTGGGCAAAAGCAATGATCCTAACTTTTCCCTACCACCATGCTAGGTCATGTTTTGAAGATTGCTTCACATTCAAGGACTGCTTGAACATAGCTTCAAGATCGCTATAGTTATCCCAAGGAATACCTTGTGGAACAACCATCCAGTTCCATTAGGTAATCCTTGGGGATACTTGTGATCCTTCCAAAACCAAAGAAGGTTGGGATATCTCCTTATCCCAACCTCTAAGAAAATTATTCCAAAATCAAGAAACTTTCCTTGTAGGTGCGAGCTAAACCTCCAACATCAAGGAAGGTTTGCAAGTTGTGATAACTCAGAAAGGGGAGCTCAACAGAAAGAGTGCTGTGCTGGATAGCCAAGTAGCACAACCACCAATCGAGTCCAGCCTCCAGTCCATTATTACAGCTACTACATCAGCGACTACTTATACTTCAGCTAGCTCTTCTTCTAGTATAAGGGCATCAAATCCCTCACCCCTCTTACTTTACTTGATTTCTACTATGTACCTCCTTCAAAATCCAAGAAATCAAAGAATAAAGCTAGCTTGAATTATATCTGTGTCACTTCTGATGGGTTGTCTAAATCTATTCCTAATGATAACTCTTCAAGTCTAAAACAACAATTATATGCTCAGTCTTCCTCTTTTCGATTGGTTGGACCTTTTCTCACGAATACTACGGGTTAGCCTCTTGAGATAGACTTGGAATCATCATTACGAGGGTCCCATAGGAGAAGCTATAGGTGAGCTGTGAGCAGTAGAATCTTCCATACCACTGAGAGATCAGAAGTCAACCTCTTGTATGGCAAGTTTACCTCTAGGCGACACCTCAAGATAGAGGAAAACAAGTCATTGGTTGGATGAGCCCCTTGGGATGCTCCACCCTTGGATATGCTTGTGGAGGATCAGCCCAAGGTGGACTACAATGTCCTCTCTCACCTAAGAAAGTTGTCATCTAAGTTAAGCAGATATGATGCCCTTATCTTATCAAAGAGATGAGGGAATCATTAATCAAGGCTCTCCTTGATCTAGAGATATGCTTAGCTCATTGTTATTGAGGAGGCACATTATTCTAGAGAAGCTCAGATCACTTTCAGATGAAGACCTTCTTGGGGACATGGAGCACACCATCCCTACATATTACATGGACATGAGATTGGACTTGCGAGTTCTCATCGATCCAGTGCATCGGTGAACATTATGAGTCTAAGACCCTTTATTTGAGGATCAACATCTCCACACTCAGGAGATGGATGATGTTGAGAGGATTCTGAACAAGGTAAGAGGGCTTTAGGTTCCATAGTGTTACCTTTAGAGATAGGTGATTGGAAGACTGAAGCTAAGTTTTATATCATTGATTGAATACTTCATTCACCGCTTTGCTCGATAGGCCTTGGATACATCAGAATAAGATGATTCCATCCTCCCTCCATCAGTGCATCAAGTTCATGAAGGATGGGATTGAATACTATGTCAAAGGAGATGAAAAAACATTTTTTAGTTAGAGGTTGAGATATATGAGGATGTGACCTACTATCTTCCTCAAAACACCCTTTTCTTGTGTTGGTCAAAATTCAAATTCAAAAGAAAAAAAAAGAAAAAGAAAAAAAAAAGAAAAAAAGAAAATGAAAGTCAAGTGAAGAAAGGAAATTGAGGAAGAAGTAGAGCGCATATCACATTCCACCACAGTTCATTCCATCATATGGACATGTGGGTAGGATGACTCAACCTCCACCCGGTGAGAGAAGAGGCGGTTTAGAGGTGGAAGACCCCTTTGGCCATCACCAACAGGTTATGTTCAGTTCATAGGAGTACCCCTACTATTCATAGACTTGGAATCCAGCTCGAGAGATGTGTATAATGTGATTAGCATACCAACCCTCTCGGTGGGTTTCATTGGAGGTGACACTTGAGCTAGACAGCGATGAAGCTGGGCCTCAGACAAAGCATGAAAGTATTTGAATCAAATGTATGTGAAACTATCAGGCAGCAGTTAGGAACCTTAGCTCTAACCTCACTTTCATCTCAAAAAGTTGAAGGTTTAGTAGTTAAGGAAGCCCCTCAGTCTTCCAAGGATGTTAAATTGAAGAGATTCTTTTTGGGATCATCATCCTCAAGTAGTTGATGTAGAACTTGAGGATATTTCATATAAAAATAATTAATGAATTATCTTTTGATTGATATTGCTTGTGTTCTTAATCTTGCAAGAAGGGTTTGATTCCTTACATGGTCTAAGCACAAGAGTACTTGAAAAATCTATGGAACAATAGGGGATGCAATCAAGATCAGGACTAGGATTTGATTAGTCGGTTGATGATGATTACTTAGTTGTCACCAATCATTTGGAGTCTGATAGGTCCTTTTCATACCAAATGAACTCTTATGAGGATGTGTTTTTAGAAACTTTAGATGATCTCCAAATCAAAGATGCACCGCCTGAATTTGAAGAGGAAATCTATTCAATAATTGAAAAGCTTAAAGAAATCAACCTCAGGACAGAAGAAAATCCACGCTCGACATACATCAGTTCATTGTTGAATGAAGAAGAAACCAATGACTTAGTTAGGCTATTGATTGAGTTTAAAGACTATTTTGCATGGAGTTATGAAGAGATGCCATTATCTCGACATAGCGGTCCACTAGCAATAGATCCTAGCTAACCTATCAAGCAAGCAGAGCATGCATTAGAAATCAAATAACGGTCATTTTAAGTCAAGATGCGATCTTTGGTTTCATCGGGGAAGAAAATATACCTACGGTTAGTGTCATCCCGGTTAAGAAGAAGAATGGTAAAATTCACATCATTTAGGGACTTAAAACAAGGCATGTCCTAAGGATGAGTTTTCTTTTCCTATACCAAAATTAATTATGGACATCACATCATCTCATGCAACTTTTCTCCTTCATGGATGGGTCATCTAGCTACAACCAAACCAAGATGGCCCCTGAGGATGAAAAGAAACATTGCTTTTTGAACCGATCAAAATCTATTATAAGGTCATGCCTTTTTTGGCCTTAAAATGTACATACACATACCAATGGGCCATGACGATCTTCAATGAACTCATCCATCATCAAGTTGAGTGCTATGTTGATGATCTAGTAGTCAAGAAAAGAAAAGGAAGACCATCTCTTTGACTTGAGAGTAGTTTTGAGCGGTTAAGATAATATAACCTCAAAATGAATCCCAAGTGTGCATTGAGTAGCTTTAGGAAAATTCTTTGGGTTTTATTGTCGACAGGGGAAATAGATCCAAAAGATCAAAGCTATCTTAGAAATGCCTCCTAAAGTTTAACTCAACTCAGATCTTTCCAAGGATGGTTGGTATCTAAGATGCTTTATTTCAACCTATCGAGATGCAAGCCATTTTAGCACTTATCAAAAGGATGCCAAGTTCAAGTGGGATGATAAGTGTCATGCATGCCGAAGATATCAAGCGATTTGGTGAAGCCGGTTCTAGCGACCCTATCCGGGACTCATCCTTTACACTACTACATTGGATGACTCCTTCAATGCTTTGTTGGCCCAAGCCAATGATGATGGGAAGGAGAGCGCTCTCTATTACCTCAGCCATCATTTGATTCTTGCTGAAGAAAACTACCCACCTATTAAGAAATATTGCCTAGCTTTAATCTTTGCATCCCAAAAGCAACAACACTATATGCTTTCTCATAAGGTGAACTTGATTTCTAGAACCAATCCACTGCAGTATCTAATGACATGGACAACATTATTTGGACATTTGGCATGTTGGCTCAAGATTCTCTCACATTTTGATATCACTTTCGTACCCTCTGTGGTTAAAGGACAAGCACTAGCAAATTTCTTAGCAGCACACCCACTTCCTGCTGATTCTTCACTTAGTGATGATCTCCCTGATGAACAAATCATGAACTTAGGGGAGGTTGACAACCATCGATGGGAGATGTATTTTGATGGTGCTTCTTTTCATAAAGCACCATGATCTACTCTTCCGGAAAGGTAGGGTAGGAATAGTTCTCTCTTAACTTGACCGTGATGTGATGAGATTCTCATACTATCTTTCCAATCCCACCAAATAATGAAGGCGAGTATGAGGCTTTGATTGCGATGAGTTATCCATCACAACTTGTGTCAAGAGCATCAACATCTTTGGGGATTCTTGGTTGGTCATCAACAAATTGTGGGTCTACAAGGTTCTCAAACCTAAGCTTCATCATTACCATGAGAGTTACCATGAAGCTATTGGCCCAAATCCACGAAGTCACCATCTACAAGGTTCCAGGCGAGAACGTAGTAGCGATGCTTTGGCCAAACTTGCCAAGAATTGGCATGTCAGAAGATGAGTCCATTCAATAAGGGTCCAAAATAGACAAGTCCCTTATTGATGTTGAACTCATCGAGACTTTCTCTTGAAGGGGAGGTTACCGTTGCCTATAAGGACAAGGAGTTGGATTGGAGGCAACCATTTATAGATTATTTGAAAACTGATAAACTACCTCAAGAAAAGTCACAAGCCGATTATGAGAAATAGAGACCTCTCTCCTATGCTCTCGTAGATGCCACCTTGTACCAACGATCCTTTGATCAAATGTGATTACATTATTTAGATAAACATGAAGCCATGGGATTATGATAGGTACATTAGTCATGCACATCAATCCGTCGAAGATGATGAAGATCAAGAGACTAGGATACTAAGCCTTGATGATTACTGTATGAGTGGCTAGGAGATGCCATCGGTGTCGGTACGGTGTGGTCTTACATCAACCACCCAACATTCTACACTACATTGGCCTCATGGCCAGTGTTGAGTGGGTATGGTCCTATCGATCCTCCTTCTTCTAAGGGTCACCAATTCATCTTAGCTACCATACTACTTTTCCAAGTGGAGGCAATCCCACTCAAAGAGGTCATAGCTCGCATGTGCTTTAGTTTTTAGAAACCATATATTATATAGGTTGGGTGCCTCGATGAATTATCGATAATGGTACTGCATTCAAAAGCACCAAGATCAATAGCTTCGAAGAGGTATAGATTGGAGATACTCACCATCTACTACCCGAGCAAATGGCTTAGAAGCATTCAACAAAATCTCATCCAAATACTAAAGAAGACACTTGACAATGATATGCATGGCGGTTGGTTGAAGCCTTGTGGGCCTACTCACACCACATATGAACTCAACTCAATCTACCCATTTTCTTAGTGTATGGGTCTGAAGCCATTCTACCTTTAGAAGTTCAACTCCCATCACTAAGGATAACATTGGGTAGCAAAATTACTAAAAAGCAGAATGCAAAGTTGTAGTTAGAAGAGCTCAAAGGTTTGGAGGAGAGACGCCTATGGGGGTGCCAGAACCTCAAGTTATACAAAGCCAAAATGATTCAAGTTCACAACAAGCTAGTTCATCCTAGGTCTTTTCAAGTAGGAGAACTTGTATTAGTCCTAAGGAGACCAATTGTTGCCCGTCGAAAGATGGGAGGCAAGTTTGAACCCACTTGGGAAGGCCCTATGTCATAGAGAAGGCCTACCAAGGAGGATCTTATCAGCTTATTGATTGTAAAGGGGAACACCTGATGCTTCCAATTAATAGGCTCTATTTGAAGAAATATTACCCATAAAAATATATTTGAAAATAATTATCATCAAAAGAAAAAAATTTCATTCTAATTCTTCAAATCTTCTCTTCATTCGAAGCGTTATTTGATTGTCTTGTGAATCCACCATGATGTGTTTAGGATAGGTGTAAGAGAACCCAAGAGGCATCCTATCCCTCTTTCACAACACAAACACAATCAAACATAATCTCTAGCACTATTAGAATAGGTGTGAGAGAACCCAGAGGCATCTATTTTGATTAGCACAACTAAGTTAGGTGTAAGAGAACGTACATCCTTTCTTGGTGGGAATCCTAGCCATCCATGGCACCATTTCATCAAATTCCCCAAGTGTGTTTAGGGGTAGGTGTAAGACCCAAGTGGCATCCTATTCCCTTTAACAGCATAAAAACAACACAAATCTTTTTATCTCGCTATTTTGATGTGAGCAAGCCCCCTGGCACTCACTCATTAGTTGCTCTAGGTGGTCTACATGCTACCTGCTAATATGTCACCCTTGGTCACTTGTTTGGAAGATGTGAGTGCTTTCTTCTAACTTGACCATTACAAACTAATGAGCACCTTGTTTGTTTGGTAGACTTCACTACCCAACCAATAAGCTAGCTCATATTAATTTTGTTTAAGAGGATGTGAGTCCCCGTGCTTTCTTCTTGAACTAATCATCATGATTTGACTAGGTTATATTTGAGGTTTAGGATAAGTCCCCAGGCTTCTTTCTCTTGACTACATTTGAGTTGATATAAGTCCCCAAGCATTCACTCGAGTCACCCTAGGTAGATAACACAGCCGGTGAAGATAGACTATCCAATCGTTCTATGGGAGGATGTGAGTCCCTGAGCTTTCTTCCTAGGTTGATTGTTACAAAATGATGAACACCTTAGGTTGGTTGATATTTGCTATGCTAAAAGCGACTAACCCAATGGATACACCACTCTTGGTAGATGTGAGTCTCCACACTTTCTCCTTGAGTTGGACACCAAATACTTATGCATATTATCTTCTCTAGGATTTTGGATCAAGCCCTTAGCGAGCACTCTATTTGGATCACATCTTTTGTGACCCCATTTAGACACTACTTAGGTTACTTTTGGATTGGACAATCCCCCTTTCTTAGTAGCCACCCTTATGGTTGGAGAATTTGTTCAGCGAATGCACAGATTTTCCCTTGGTTCAATAAATCTGAGATAGGTCTAGGCTTTTATAGGCTCCTTCTCAGTTTGATCCCTCACAAACCAATAGGGTCCATGATAAATAAACTAAATAAATAAATAAAATATTCGCTTGTGGATTAGGAATTCAAGCCCCCAAAGGGCCCCTTTTCCCAAGCAAGCATCCTATCTTTAGGGCAGCGTCAGCAAAACTCCTTATAGGAATTTCCTAACTACTTGAGTTGAGATAAGTCCTCGAGTTGGAACTCACTTTGTAGTTGCCCTTAGGTGGGTTTATTCTATTTTTCCATAGACAAGTTACCCCGATAATCATTCTACTTTGAAATATGTAAGCCTACGATGCATTCTTTCTAGCATGACGGTGGCAAATCGATGAGCAGCCCTAGGTCGGGTTTAATTTGTTGTCCAAAGCAACTGATCACCCTAGTGATCTTTTATAGTGGAAGATGTGAGTTCCCATACTCTCTTTCCTTGAATTGACCATTGTAAATCGAAAGGCACTCCTTTGGTTGGATAGTTCTCCTCTCATCCGAGAAGCTACTTCCTTTGGTTCAAAAAATTTGAGATAGGTCTAGGCTGATAGAAGCTCCTTTTCAGTATGATCCATCAAAAACCAACATAATCTATAAAAATAATTAAAAATGAAACTAATCTTGTCTATTTTTGAGTTGATTTAAGTCCTCCAGTGGCTTTCACTCAATAGTCAACCCTAGGTCAGGTTCGATTTGTTGCCTTGCCAACCGATCGCCCTAGTGGTTCCTTATTTTGAAAGATGTGAGTCCCCACACTTTTTTCTTAAACTTAATAGTTGCAAACCAAAAGGCACCCCTTTGGTTGGATAGTCCTACTATGTGGTCGGTTGACTACCTCCTTTGGATTGGTAAGTTTGAGTTAGCTCAAGGCCACCATGGCCCCTACTTAGTGCAATCCATCATAAACTGATGGATCCATCAAAATAACTCATAACTAAAAATGAAATTAATCTTTACCTTCTTTTGAGAGATCTAAGTCCTTTAGTGGCACTCACTCAATAGTCAGTCCTAGGTTTGGTTCAATCTGTTGCCTTGCCAATGGATCACCCACAAGGTCCTACTTTGGAGGATGTAAGTCTACACTTTCTTCTAGTACAAATTTACACATCGAAGGCATCCCTTTGGTTGGCTAGTCCTACTATGTTGGTAGACTACTCCCTTTGGATTGGTAAATTTAGGTCTCATGGTTACTCATGCATCCATCACAACCAATGGGATCCATCAAAATAACTAAATAAAATGAAATCAATCTTTTGACTATCTTTGAGTTGATTTAAGTCCCCCAATGGCATTCACTCAATAGTCAGCCATAGGTTGGGTTCAATTCGTTGTCTTGCCAATGGATCACCCTAGCAACTGGTTCCTGCTTTGGAGCATGTAATTCTACTACATTTTCTTCTTAGTGCAGCTGATGCACATCAAAAGACAATCCCTTTGGTTGGCTAGTCCTACTATGTGGTTGGTAGACTACTCCCTTTAGATTCGTAAATCTGAGTTAGCTCAAGGCCCATGGTCCCTACTTGAATCCATCATCGATGGGATCCATCAAAATAACTAAAGAAAATTAAATCTTTGGTATCTTTGAGTTGATTTTAAGTCCCCAGACATTCACTCAAATCACCTAAGTTGTGTTCAATCATTTCCTTACCAATGGATCACCACAAGTCCCTCTTTGGATGATGTAAATTACACTGCTTTATTCTAATGCATCATTGCCCTTTGAAAGGCATCCCTTTGGTTAGTTAGTCCTACTATGTGTTTGGTAGACTACCCATTTGGATTGCTAAATCTAAGTTAGGCCCAGGCCTCCATGGCTCTTCCTCAGTGTGTTCCATCATAAACCAACATAGTCCATCTTAAAATTCAAAAAAATTTAAGAATCTGAAACAAATTCAACCTCCTCCCTCAGTGGAGTCAAACAAAAAAAAACAAAACAAATTCAATCAATCTCCCCTAGTGGAGTCAAATAAAAGCAATCAAACAAATCCAAACAATCGAAATAAATACAACTAAACAAACAAAAGTAACAAATATAACAAACAATCAATCAATCAAACAAATCCTCTTCTCTCCCTAATGAGACTAGTCAAATCAAATCTCATCCTTGGATGACTTAATCTTTCCTTTGGAAGGTTCACATATTCTATCCCTTGATTCCTCCTTCACTCTCTTATGTCTTGACATGGATCACATTGCACTAAGCTCTTGATTCTTCACACCTTGAATTGAAGTAGATCATTTTTTATTAGTGCTTGTGATCGTTGATTATGTTGGTCATTTGATCACACCAATATCTTGACCAAACACTACACCCATTTTTGTTGACATTTTTTTGATTGAGCTCTCAACCTCCATCTTGACATACTTCTCTTAGACACAAGTTTCCTTTCTTAAGACACTTCTAGTGATTAGGTGAACACTTACCTAACCCAGAGACTTATAAGTTAGCCATAGGAATAGGTTATGCCTTGGGGTGTTAGAAAAATTTGCATACCCTATAGCTTGAACCAAATCCTCACTTCCTTCAATTCAATTTTCTAAATTCAGATCAAACTCTAAATCAAATCAACTTGAAAGTCAAATCAATTCCAACTTGATGGATTTTCTCAAATCATAAATCAATTTTAAATGATTGAAATCCATGATTGAAATCCAAATTCCAAAAATCTTGCCTAAGTCACTTTGATTCTATCCTAAGTTTCTCATAATCTATTTAAATTCAAATTCAAGAAATTTTCTCATAACCCATTTAAATTCTCATTTATATTCACAAATATAAATGAAATATAAATTTAAATATCCAAAAATCAATTCAAAAATCAAATCAAATTCAACCAAAATTCAACTGCCTTTCAAGTCAAATTCTTGAACTTAGCCAAATCAATTCAAATCAAGCCAAACCCTTGATTTTTCTTCATGATTCAATCAACCCTTCAATCATGAAACCAAATATTAACATAAACTTCAATCATCAAACCAAAATCAATTCAAAAATTAAACCCAAATTCAACCAAAATTCAACTAAGCCTTTTTAAGTCAAATTCTTGAACTTAGCCAAATCAAATTCAAATCAAGCAAAACCCTTAGTTTTCTTGATGATCAATCAACTTCATCATGAATCAAATATAAACACAAACTTCATCAAACCAAAACTATATTCAAAAATAAAACCTAAGTCAAACTCATGTTCCTTTGAGCAAATTGTCAAAATGAATCATAATCCATTTGACTCCTAATCACTTGCAAAAGGATTTATATTTCAATAATAAGTTTATATGTGAGTTTAAGCAAGCTTGAATCAAGCCTTGATCAAGATAATTAACCCACTTAGGCTCACTTGATCCAAAGTGACCAAAAGTACCCCTTATGAGCCAAATTCTAATCATACCCAAATTGGATTGAACTAAGCCCACATAAGCCTCACATTGTGAGCAAAAATCATCATGAGATGATCAATCACTCAAATTAGGTCAAACTAAGTTAAACCTAAAGGTTGACCAAGTCAACACTTAGCCAAAATGAAACCTAAACTAGCCAAAATCCACCAAGGCCAAATTGATTGAAACCATTGATCAAAATGAATTCATGATCAATGTTTGAACTTGACCAAATCACCATTTGAGCCTAACCTAATTGGCCACTTGACAAATGACTCAACTTGACCTAAAAGTCAAAATATGTCAAAACTTGATCTAAGCCAAATTGATTGAAACTAATGGGTCAAGTTCATCCCAAATCACTTGTTGAACTTAGAAAGCCTCAATTGGCCAACTAGACCCAACTAGCCATTGACCCCAACTTGACCTAAAGGTCAAATTGAGTCAAAATCAAATCAAACCAAAATTGATTGGAAATAAAGATACCAAATCATTTCAAATGACCAATGACCTAAACCAACCCATGACCCTTTGATTAGGCAAATGGGTCAAATTGGTCAACTTGACCCATTTGACCTAAGTGAAATCAAATGAACCAAATCCAAATGTAACCAAAATTGGACAAAACCACTGATGCCAACATATTTCAAATAGTCATTTAAACTTGACCCAAACCTTGGTTTGACCCAATTTGACCAAATGTTCAAGTTGACCCATTTTGACCTAAATGGGTCAACATGAGCCAAATGATATCAAATCCTCAAATTCTTTGAAATTTGGCCAACCATTTAAAACTATTCAAATCTACAAAGTGAATTCAAGCCAAATGACCATTTTATTCTTAGGTCAAGGGTAACTTATGGCCAATTCCACTTGGAATTTGGTCATATCCTTTCATGGCTTGGCATCCTCTTAGTGGACAAAATGGACACTAATGATCATGGTGCACATGACCCAATGGGTGGGAGCCAAACCAATCAATGGCCAAACCGACCACCCAAATTGAGCACATGGATCACTCCTCCACTCAATTAAGCACATGGAAACTTCTACACTACCTCCCTCTAAAAATTGAATCATGCCACCCTAAGACCTCAACCCATCATGAGGTGAATTTGATAAAATGGCTTAGCATCGCCATCCAATCTTGGGGAGATATACTCCCCCTCATTTCACTTCATTCCAAGTCTCTTGCATTTGATTGAGTGATAGGAAGCCATAGGAAGCAATTGCAAGTCTTCCCAAGCTCCCCCAAGCTACTTTGATTTCCCATTCATTTTCTCAAAATGGGAGGTAGCAATTTCCATCTCATTCAACTTCAAGCTCAATTCATCCTTCAAGCACCTTGAGGGGACTGTCAGCTCACTCAAACTCCAAGTGTTCAAGCCATGGGAAGGGTATCAGACCAAAGGCACAAGCTAGGAGGAGGAGTTTGATCAATTGAGCAATCCACTTCATCCCAAAGCTTGAAACCTTCAATAGGGCTTCGTCTCCAAGAAGCTACCTTGATGGTTGGGAGCGCCGGTGATTACCTCCGGTGAGATACTATTCAAAACTAAGCATAGTTTAGTTCTTTGGTCCTTTTGAAGAAAGTTTCAAAGTGAAATGACTTAAATCTTCATCTTTTGTATGATGATGGTGTGGGTTGAGTTTGAGCTCAATGCTCAATGAGCTTGGATCATGCCCAAGGGTGGATGCCCTCTCCCGAGCCAGGGCGGATCATGGACCGTCCATCCATGCATTTTGGATGGATGGTCCGTAAATCAACTAATGGATTAATCCTTTAGAAATTCTAAGATCTCACTATCGATCTTTGATCGATGATCCAGGAGAAAGCATAGCCCACTAGCGATATCTGATGTGACAACTTAAGTGATAATCTATCATGCCATGAAAAGCGTGCACGTGTGGTACTATGGCATAATGGGTTAGTAATTAATTTAATTAATAACATGAAACTTTAAAATAACATAACTAAATGTAGAAAAATCAGAAAAAACAAAATAAAATGCAATGTGGAGATATTTTAAAGCAGAATAATCTAAAATTAAGTTTGATGGATTTTGAATAGTGAATTTTTATGCATAGGTTTTATTGGGAATGTAATTATATAATTACTCTCTAATTATTCCTTGATTAATTCCAAACTTTCTAGGGTTGATTAATGGGATGACCTACCTCCCATGATTTTCTTTATTTATTAATAGTTTTAGGATAATTGCTTTCACTCTAATTACTCTTAATAAATCAAATGATTAATTAACCTAAATAGTAAATTAATTAATTAAGTTTGCTAATTACCTTAAAATAGTTGACTTAGGGGGAAATAATTCTTTCTTCTTCCCAGTTTCTTCATTTAATAAAAATCTAATTAATTAATTAAATAGTTTAATCACTTAATTAAATGACATAATCAAACTTTTCAAAATAAAACATTCCATAACTTAATTCCTTCTTGGGTAGATGCTTGGGTGTTTAATAACCTAATTAGCTTAAGGAAATCAAATCTAACCCATATGTATGGGAAGGGTTATGAAAGTACTTAACTTAAACCCTTTAGCTTAATTCACTATTAATTATGAGCCAAATGCATTAGGCCCCTTTCTTTCTTAGGTGCATTACTGATTTAAATTCCTTGTGATTTTATGTCATACTTTGGCTCATAATTATTTGGTTAAATATGTTAAAATAGTGTAGGTAAGGGGTAATTAATGGACTTAATGTACACCTTAACCTAAGCAAAATTTAAAACTAATCTAATGGTTCTAAGATTAAATTGAAATAACATACACATGCAGAAAATAGGTTAGGACCAGCAAACCTCTTCACATTTCCTAATCAAATCAAACTTAAACAAAATTAAAAATCTATTTAAAATAAATTCGATTCACTTTAAATAATCCTATTACTTAAGATTGTCTTTAGGAATTAATTAGGGGGAATGAATTTACATGCTTTCATCATTTTATTTCTTTCCTAATATGCTAAATGTGTATTTCATATGAGAATCATGCATTCATATCATTTAAAAAAAGAAATCAAATTAAAATAAAATGTTTCCTTTATGTCAAATTACATGTTTTGGCTAAAGTAAGAATATGCATGGCTATTATCACTATTAAATCCAAAATTATTTTCAAAACATATAAATCAAATATCATAACTAAAAGGTATGCTACATATAATTATTTCTAAGCTTTCATGTGAGTATAAATATAAAGATGTGCATTGTGTGACTTTCCTTATCTTCTCTTTTAGTATAATTTTTAATAAGATTTTGCAAAGTGCATAGTAACATAAACTTTTTGCATGATTCTCTTTCCATGCATTTCTTTTTGTACATGCACATGTATTTAAGAAAAGTGGTATATTAGTCTAAACAACCTCGGGGTTGCTAGACTTTAAGTAGCTCTAAGTAGGTATTACACCTTATACCCCTGGTGCTAACAATGATGCCGTACTCACTTATGTCTTTTATACTTGCAAATGTGCATATGAAAAATGGAGAAAAGAATCCCTCTTTTCTACATTACAAAATCATGCATACATGAAACATTCCAAATTTTCTTAAACAAACTTTCTTAGCATTCATCATTAAAATGTGCTAAACACTTCCATTTATATGTATAGATATGCTTAGGATTCATCCATATGCATGTTACACATATTGGGAAAGAAATGAAGTATTGTGTGTTTTGTGATAGTATTTCACTTTACTTAATCTTAAAATATCTTTCTTTTTGAATAGGTCTGTTTAGGGAAAATTTAAACTTAGGATTACTTAAAATACATAATAAAACATTCACTAAATAAAAATTAAATATGAATCTACCTTAGAAATTACTTAAGGTAGGGAGAAAATGGAAGTTCTCTTTTCTTTTCCTCTCTTTACAACACTTAGTAATTAATTTTCGGTTCATTCAAACCTAAACAAATCATAATAATAAAAATCAACCAAATCAATTATATCACTTAAATTAAACCACCCTCTAAGTTGAATATTTTCATACTTAGAAAACTCTAACCTTAAAGCCTAACAAAGCATACCACACAAACCTTAAATAGCACACATATTAGGCTGTCACCACTTCTAGCTTTAGGTTAGGGCAATGCATGGTTTGATACTTTACTTTTGTTTTGTGATGTAATATTTTAGTCTGGATGTTAGGGTGTATGTGTGTAGACTGAATGGTAGAGCGATCTTAGTCTAACTGTTATCTTCTGCAGGTGATTATGCTTAAGGGGCGCTATAATAAAAATAAAATTATTTTTCTTGTGCAGGTGCTTATACCCCTAAGTATAATCCAAAATAGGCTAGTTGGACTTAGTTACCCATTTTTAGGGTGATAAGTCCAATTTATATATATACATGCTTGGGATTGTATGGTTTCTTTAGCTAATCTCTATTTTACAGGTTTTAGTTGGATTTCATTTTCCCATTTTCATGTAATTGTACAATTAGGATTTGAAATGATTGTTATGAGGGATTAGGATGATTATTAGTTATAAGACTATGTTTTATGTACCATGTAAAGCCTTTGGAGTAACCACATTCTAACCAACCAAAAGAAGAAAAAAGAAAGCAGAAAGTAGAAAGAAGAAAGAAGAAAGGAAGAATGAAGACCCTTATAAAAATGAATTCCTTCTTAGTTGTAATCTATTCATTTGTAATCCAGGTTGTATTAGGGTAGAGCTTAGCTACATAATTTATTTTCAGGTTTGTACGATGGAGCCTTACCACAAATGGTCTCTTATTCTTTTGTGCTAGCTTTATAAATTGATTGATGTTTATTTATCTTGTGCATTAAGTTGGCATGTTTTTCTAGTTTCTTTCTTGCTTTGATATATGGCCTGGATGACGATTAGGATCTTAGAAAAATAAATTTTCTATCCAACTAATCAATTCAAACTCAAAATAAATATCTCATAACCTCTTCTAAATCCTATGTTATAAATCAAGATAAAAGAATTAGCAACCCCTTAGCTGGATGTTGTATTTTCTTTCACACATCATGCATAAAAAGCATATTGTTTCACTCTTGATTGGAGGGCTTCCACCTTTACCAAAGAACTTAGCTTGACCTTTGAGAGCCATGCTGGAAACACACATCCTTATCTTGCTAATTTTGTCCCATAATCTAATTCCTCATGAATTAGGAATATGAATCCTAAAGCCTATGTCAAATTGATTGTCCGAAATGAAAACAAAATATAACAAAATTTGCATTAGATTTAAGTCATTAAATCATGCCCTACATGATCTAGTCTCTTAGGGAATGTGTTTAAGGACTTAGTCTCTTTCTAAATAAATAATAGCTTAGCTATCTTACAAAAGCATATGAGTTGCCTACATGTATTTAAAATTGTAGGAGTTAGTTGGTGGCCACCCCCAGGCAGTTTTGAGTCCAAACAGTCAGGTGATTTATTCTCTCTTGTGGAGGTAAACCAAATACCTATTTTTCACCTTAGATTTAGGTCATATTTTTGGCCCTCGCCAAAGCTCCCTAGATTTAGATTCTGAGATTGTTTCTCCCTTTTGCAAGTTACAAGCATAAATCCTCACCTCTTAGGCATTTCCCTAACCTTATATCATGGAATTGTAAGCCCTAACTTTATAATAAAAATTTAATTCAAACAAATAAATCAATTCAATTTTAAAATATAAAGCCCAGTCATAGGATAGTCTGGGATGCGTATTAGGCTTCCTAGTATCTTAAGCATCCCTTACTTATATTCATTTGGTTTTTATAAGATCTCCCTCCTCTTGATCGATATTGCTTGATTTTCTAAAAATAAACCAATCGATTGATAGTCCTACCTTCAAAATCTTTATAGACAACGATCATTTACATTAATCAAGAGAATTCTTAAGGAATGCCCTTCCTTAGAATGTAATTAACTATGGGGGCTTGCCCTTGTAGGGAACTTAACGAACCTGGTTTAAATACACCCTGCTTTATATTTTCATGTAAAGTAGGGGAAAAATCTTTGGTACATTTCGAAGACCCATTGTCCTTAGGAATCCTTATTCAGGTGATTAGGTTCATTGTAGGGTGGTGATTTCCATCTTTTGAGATAATACACCTTTTCTCAATATCATACCCGATCACCCTAATAAGAACATCTATAGATCTACATGGTGTCCCAATAAGGTGTTATATTTCTATTTTTATTTATCCTCTTTTCGAAAAGGATGGATGAAGGCAGGAATATATATATATAAAATTTTCACCCCATAAATCATCCATGCTAGTTTCATCAGGGAAGAAAAATACCTTACTTGGTTAGTTAGTGTCATGCCAATTAAGAAAAAGAATGGAAAAATTTGCATATGCAATGATTTCAGAGACTTAAATAAAGCATGTCCTCAGGGAACTTGATCAAACTCACCCAAGTCTTCATCCAAGCCTTGAGGCAAGGGAGGATCTACTTTAATCAAAATCAAGCTCAAGTGCAAGAGGAGTTGGCCCATAGGAGGATCTACCCCATCTCAAAGCCTCCAAAATTTAACAAAGCTTCGTCTCCACTAGACGAAGCTTCTCCAAGGAAGTCGAGCATCGATGATCACCTCCAGTGAGGTAAACTATTTTTCTGAGCTTAATCTAGCTATAGTGTGCAGCTTTGAGAAAGAAAGTTTCATCCCATATTATTTTAGCTGTTAGATGTGATTTAGATTGCATGTTGATGGTGTGGGTTTAGTTTGGATCCAATTTAGGAACAATCGAGCTCAGATCATGCCCTAGAAGATGGATGAATCTCCTCTCCCGCTGGGAATTATAGGGAAGGATCATGGGTCGTCCATCTGCGCATTTTGGATGGACGGTCGCGATCAAAGACACGTAGATCCCTGATTTTTCCCTTTATATCCATAGGTTTAACCTCAGTCATCTGATCCTTGATCGGACGGGTGAGGAGAAAGTGCATAGTTCCACCGCTGATGCGGCGCTATGATGTGACAACTTAAATATCGAATCCCATCATGCCACGTGGAAAGCGCATGTTATTTCAGGGGTTCACGTGGCACAGACAAGATTAAACATTTAATTAGGCTTATTTAATTACTAATTTATTAAGGAAACTTTAAATATTTATATCTAAGCCTAGAAAAATAAAAATTGAAATAAATTGCACTAGAAAGATAATTGAACATAGAATAAAATTAATTTTAATTGATTTTGAATAGTTCTTTTCCTTGAATTTGGGTTTTATTGGGAACATTAATTTGCTAATTAACCTCTAATTACACTACTGATTAATTCCAAACTTCTTGATCATGATTAGTGTGATGACTTCTGCCTCTCCTAATTTTCTTGGGATTTATTGGTGGTTTAATTAGAGGAATTGCTTGATTAATTCCTAATTATCCCTTTATGTAATTAAGCTTAATTAAGGGAATAATTAGTAGTTTAACCCTCTGATTGAGTCAATTAAGTTTTTATTAAGTGAATATGAGGTTTAAGGAATAATTTTGGGATACCTTCTTTAAGATATTCCTTAAACCCACTTTTCTTTCTTAATCCAACCTTAATTAAGAGTTAATTCACTAATTACCCCCTTAATTAATTTCATAAAATTCTAAAAATTTCCAAAACTCAATTAATCTATCTTGGGTAGATGCTTAGGTGTTCAAGAGATTAGGTACAATTAAGAAAATCAAAATCCAACTCATGTGTGAGAGGGGTTTTTAAAAGTACTTAAGCTTAAACCCCTTAGTTTAATTAAGCATTAATCATGAGCCAAATTGCATTAGGCCCTTTTTTTCCTAAGTGCATTGCAAATTTGAATTCCTTGTGAGATTTTATATCATTTCATTGTCTCATAATTATTTGATTAGTTATACTAAGGTGGTATAGGTAAGGGATAATTAACATGCTTAACCCATACCTTAATCTAAGCAAAGCATAAAATTGATCTAATCATCTAAAAATTAAATTAAAATAACAAACGTATGTGGGAATGGGTTAGAAACAAGAAACTTAGCTCACATTTCTCAAATTAAGTCAAATTCAAAACAAAAATCTAACCTTCTTTAAAAATAATTTGATTTGCTTTTAAGTTATCTTATTTCATAAGATTGTCTTTAAAAATTAATTAGGGTGAATGTGTTTACATGATTTCATCATTTTAGTTCTTTCCCAACATATTAAATGTGTTGGCCATTTGAAATTCATGCATTCATGCTTTTCAAAAATCAAATTAAAAATAAAATGTTTTCTTTATGTCAAATTACATATTTCTGCTAAAATAAAAATATGAGTGGCATTATCACTATTAAATTCAAATTATTTTCAAAATATATGAATCAATTATCAAAACTAGAAGTGTGCTACTTATAGCTTATTTATAAGCTTGCATGTGGATATAAATATGAAGATGTGCTTAGTGGACTTCTCCTTCTCCTTTTTTTTAGCATAATTTTGAATAGGACTTGGCAAAGTGTATAGTTCATTTGAAAAGAACACAACACTTGCCTAACCCTATTCCTAGTCATTCTTATGCTATTACTTAAGAAGGACATCCACACTTGTACATATAAATTGCATAAACAAAACAAATAAACAAATATGAACTTCTTGCATCATTCTTTTCCATTCATTTCTTTTGTACATGTGCTTGTATTTAAGGAAAGTGGTATATTAGTCTGGACAATCCTGGGGTTGCGAGGCTTTAAGTATCCCTTAGTAGGTTTTGAATCTTGCACCCCTGGTTAACAATAGCACAGTACTCACTTATGCCTTTCATACATACATGTGTGCATGTGAAAATTGATAAGAAAACCTCTTTTCTACTTAATGAAAATCATGCATCATGAAGCATTCAAATTTTCTTAAGTAACTCATTTAGCATTCATCATAAAGTGTGCTAAACATTCCTTATTATATGTATAGATATGCTTAGGATTTATTCATATGCATGTGTGTTTTATGATTTCATTTTACTTTACTTAAACTTGAAATGCCTTTCTTTTTGGATAGGTTTGTTTAGAATTAATCTAAACTCAGGATTAATTAAAATACATAATAAAACATTCACTAAATGAAACCAAACTTGAACCTACTTTAGAGATTACTTAAGGTAGGGAAGGAAATAGAAGTCATTTTATCTTTTCCCTCTCTTTATAACACTTAGTAATTAATTGTAGGATTCGCTTGAACCAAATCAAAAATACCAAATAAAGTAAACCCAAATCAGTAAAAATAACTTAAATGAAACTATCCTCTAAGTTGAACACCTTCACACTTAGAAAATTTAAGCCTTAAAGCCATAGCTAAGCATACCACACAAACCTTTTAAAGCACACACGCTAGACTAAGTCACCACTTCTAGCTTTAGGTTTGGGCGATAGATGGTTTGATGTTTGCTTTTATTTTGTGATGATTTATTTTAGTTTAGATGTTAGGATGAATGTGCGTAGAATGAATGGTAGGATGATTTAGTCTAATCATTATTTTTTGCAGGGGATTCTGCTTAAGGGGCACTGTAATAAAAATATATCTACTTTTGTTGTGCAAGCATAATCCAATAGGCCAAGTGGACTTGGTTACCCATGTGTGGACTGCTAAGTCCAATATACATGCTTAAAATTTGAATGGTTTGTTTAGTTAATCTCTATTTTATAGGTGTTAGTTAGATTTATTTTTCTTTTTCATGTAATTTTTACAAATTAGGATTTTAGAATGATTATTATAGGGGATTAGGATGAGCATTGGTCAAAAGATCACATCTTATGTACTATATGAAACCTTTGGAGCAACCACCTTCCAACCAACCAAAAGAAGGAACTAAAAGAAGAAAGAAGAAAGAAGAAAGAAGAAGAGAAGAATGAAGAGCCCCATAACATGAATTCCTTTATGTGATTCATTTGTAATCTAGGTTGTATAAGCGTAGAGCTCAGCTGTCCATTTTGTTTTTAGGTTTGTGTGGTGGTGCCCAATCACACTTGGCCTTTTATTCTTTTACAATTAGCTTTATAAAATGTGTGATATTTTGTTTAGTTTCTGCATAAAAATGGCATACTTTTTCTAGTTTCTTCCTTGCTTGATGTATAACATGGATGTGGATTGGGCTCTTAGGAAAAAATAAATTTTCTACCAAATTTATCAACTCAAAATAAAAATAATAACTCATAACCTCACCTAAAGCCTAAGCTAAAAATCAAGATAAAAGAATTAGCAACCCCTTAGATGGATGAGTATTTCTTTTATAACATCATGCATAAATGCATATTATTTTCACTCTTGATTAGAGGGCTTAAACCTTTGCCAGAGAAACTTGGCTTAACCTTTGAGAGCCATGGTGGAAACACCCCCCTCCATTCTCGCTGATTTTGGCCAATAATCTTACTTCTCATGTATTAGGCATATGAATCATATAAGCCTTAGTATAACGATTGTCTAAAATGAAAACTAAAAATGTAATATGATTTGCATTAGATCTAGGTTAATTTCATGCCCTTACATGATTTAGTCTCTTAGGAAGTGAGTTTAAGGACTTGGTCTCTTTCAAAAATAAATAACAGCCTAGCTATCTTGCATAAAGCATATGACTTACCTACATGTACTTAAAATCATAGGAGGAGTTAGTTGGTAGCCACCCCTAGGCAGTTGTAAGATCAAGTAGTTGAGTGGTTTGTTCTCTCTTATGGAGGCTAACCAAATACCCAATTTTCACCTTAGATATAGTTCATGCTTTTGGCACTCGCCAAAGCTCCCTAGATTTAGTTTCTAAGGTTGCTTCTCCCTTCTATGGGCCATAAGTATAAATCCCAACTTCTTAGGTATTTCCATAATTTTGTAATATGGAATCATAAGCCCTAAATTTCTAATGAAAAATTAACTCAAGCAAATTAAATTAATTTCAAAAATATAAAGCCCAACCATAGGGTAGTTCGAGATGCTTACTAGGCTTCCTAGTATCCTAAGCATCCCCTACTTGCTTTCATTTGGCTTCGATAAGAACTCCCTCCTCTTGATCGATCCTCATTTGATGTTCAAAAATAAACTAGTCGATTGATTATCCTACTAATTAAAATCTTTGGAGACAACGATCATTTGCCTTAATTGAGAGTTTTCCTAAGGAATCTCATTCCTTAGGATGTAACTAACTATGGGTGCTTACCCCTGTAGGGAACTTAACGAACCTGGTTTAAAATAAATCTTGCTTTACTATTCCATGTAAAGTAGGGGAAGAACCTCTAGTACATCATCCCACAGACCCATAAGTCCTCAGGAGTCCTTATTTAGGTGATTAGGTCCATTGTAGGGTGGTGACTTCTATTTTTTGAGATAGTACTCCTTTCCCTCGATGTCATTCCTGATCACCCTAATAAGTACACTTGCGATTCTATGTGGTGTCCATCTAAAGAAAGAAGTAGTCATCATCATATTGAATCTTCCCTCTCTTCTTTGCCTTTTCTTCCTTGTTGTATTAATCTTTCTTTTTAAGAGGGATGAAGATAAGAAGAGAGAATAAAAAAATGGGGAAGTGGGCGGAGATTGAATGATGATGATGAGTGCGATGCAACCATTATACTTTTTTACCCGTAGATTCTTCTGGCGACTCTGTCGGGGAAGGTTCCTCTCTCCATCTTTGGCAAACGATCATTGTCTCTAAATATCGATAGTGGGTTTATACTTTTTACAAATCCAAGACTATCTTTCTTTCTGTTGGCACTTAGCTTATTTCATCCCTAAGTTAAGCTAGCATATATCTTTAAGTTTTAGGACCTCACCTCGTGTTGGTCTTAAAACCCCCGTTGGGTTCCCTAATAGGTAAAATCAAAATCTAATAAGAATAAAATAATTAAAGACTTCCTCCTTGCCATTTTTATGGAAAGGAAAGATTCATCCTAAAAAATTATGACAAAATAAATCTTTCATTAAAATTTATGCTTTTCAAAAAGCACTCTTTCAAAATGCACATAATAAAATATTTTGCACAAAAACATTCCTAAATCACCTTCATCTAGCAATCTTCATGATTGTTACATATATGATTGTCTTTACAAAAATAAAATTTCAAACAATCATAGTTTTCTAAAAGCAAAAATGAACTTCTTCACTCAATTCATTTTGATGAAGACTTCATTTTCAATAATAAAATTCCAACATTCCTAAATTTTCAAAAGCAAAATTTGAAGATCCTTTCCATTCAATATATCTAAATATGTTGAATGAATGTTACATCTTCAAGCCAAAATTACAACTTTGAAATTCCACTCAACACATTCCACATGTGTTAAATTAGAATTTTCAAATTTTCCAATAGCACATATGAATATCTCCATTCAATATACCCACATTTATTGAATGGAGGTTTCATTTTCAATCAAAATCAAAAATAAATTTTCCAAAAGCACATATGAAACCTCTCCATTCAATATACCCACATTTATTGAATGTAGGTTTCATTTTCAATCAAAATCAAAACTAAATTTTCCAAAAGCACATATGAAACATCTCCATTCAATATACCCACATTTATTGAATGGAGGTTTCATTTTCAATCAAAATCAAAAATAAATTTTCCAAAAGCACATATGAATATCTCCATTCAATATACCTGAAGTTATTGAATGAAAATTTCATTTCTAATGAAAATGACATTATTTTGAAATCCTATTTAACATATTCTGTATATGGTTAAGTTGGGCTTTCCTCTTTCGAAAAGCAACAATCATACATGAAAATACATCTTTGAAACATAAATGATTTCTATCTTACATACCTAAATCTGTTAAATGAAAATCTTTCTTTTCAAAAAAAAAAAAAACATAACAAAATTTTCAAAACATTTTGGGAACTTCATTTTGGCATACCACACTTTGCTAAAAGTAAAGTCCCCATTTTCAAAATAAAATCAAAACACAAAAATTTAAAACACATCTTGGAATTTCATTTAGCATACTCAAATTTGCTAAGTGAAATCTCCATTTCAAAAATAAAATTTTCAAAACACTTTTGGATTTTCATTTTTTGCATACCCCATTTGCTAAAGTGAAGTCTCCAAAATCAAAACACAAAAAATTGAAGCACATCTTGGAATTTCATTTAGCATACTCAAATTTGCTAAGTGAAATCAACATTTCAAAAAAATTTTCAAAACACTTTTGGAACTTCATTTTGGCATACCCTATTTGCTAAAGTGAAGTATCCAAAACCAAACACAAAAATTTGAAACATACCTTGAAATTTTACTTATCATACTTAAATTTTCTAAGTGGAATCTCAATTTCACAAAAAATTCTCAAAACACTTTTTGGAACTTCCTTTGGCATACCCCATTTGCTAAAGTGAAGTCTCCAATTTTCAAAATCAAAATCTTCAAAATAAAAAGAAACACATTAGGCTTTCATTAGCATACCCAATTTTGCTAAGGATCCTAATTTTCAAAATCAAAACAAAAGAAACTTATTAGGATTTCTTTAGCATACCTAAATTTTCTAAGGATCCTATTTTCAAAAAAATTTCAAAATAAAATAAAATGCACTTAGATTCCTCATTTAGCATACCTAAATTTGCTTAATGAGAATTTCATTTTCACAAAACAAAATAAAAAAAGAAAAAGAAAGAATTATTTTCAAACATCTCATTTATCATACCCAAATTTGCTAAATGAGTAAACTCCAAAATTACAAAATCAAGATCAAATCAAAATTCAAATATGAGCTTATGGAAGCATCTCTTCAAAAATATTTTAACCCACTTTTTAACATAGTCAAATTTGTTGAAAGTGGATTCTATATTCTAAAGAATTCCTCTTCTCAATCAAGTCTTTTCTAAATCTATTTGAATCTGACTTAACACTTTCAAAGATGTTGAGTATGAGTTCAGTTCCAAAAATTCAAATTCAAAATCAACAAAAATCTGATTCAAGCTTATTTTCAAAATTGCAGACTCTTATTCAGCGATAGTTTTTAGTTACAGTACATTTTTAGTTTCAGTTGATAGCCATGACTTGTCAAAGGTATGTGTTTTCCTTTCCCCATGGGATGGATCTGGCATTGGATCAGGCCAACCTCCCATGCTCTAACTATGCCCATCTCATCCACTTCGGATGAGGTTTTGATGGGGCGAGGATGACCTGTGAGGGCACTCACCTCTGTAGCGAACCAGTGGCTAGGGAGAAGCCTCATTGATTGATTTTCCATGATTGATATCCCCTCACCAAGAGGAAGGAAATGATTTCTACAATAGTTCCAGATCGATGACGGTGATAGATATGCCCATGGTTTCCTGTGCTACCCTAGCGAGGGCTAGCACCCACTCATTAGCACCCTCAAGGGGTAAGGCTCTCCTGATCCCAGGGATTGTCTCCCCAACTTTTGAGGTCGGGTCTAGCTCTTACTCCACTCACCATACCAAGACTTAGAGGAGGAACAAAACGCATGATAAGCGTACCATAACACATCGCCAGGAGATGGAGGCGCACAATCGAAGTTGAGGAGTTGCTCATTTTGACTTCCCCACTGGTTATAGTGAACCCATTTCATCCTCTATCTGGGTCTGACAGAGAGGATGTCAGGAGGATTCATGCTTCACCTCCACCAATGGTTCATTTTTATCCCCCAGTCAGTCAGGGCAGGAGGTCATATGCTGGCCTCCATTCAGTTCTACACCAGATTGGCAGGGCCAACAGATGATCTGAGTCCGGGAATCAATTTGACTTGAGATGTGTTATCCCCCACAGTGTGGGGAAGCATCTATGGTAGGAGAGCGCTAGGGAGGCCCATACTATAGCTCATATTACTAGCTAAGAGAGGCGAAGGTTTGGTCGGCAGTCAGCGGCCTCTATACTCATTGATTTTTCTGATTGACATGCTACCCACATCGATCACACAGATAATATTTTACTTATGGGACCACTCATCATAGGAGAAGGGTCCCTATTCCAAGAGAATTGGTGGTGTCTCCACCACACTGCTCTACTCCCCGTCCATTGTCACATGTTCATGTTTTAGCATCTCCAGTTTTTCCCAAGGCCAAGAAGGCCACATCCGGGGAGAAGAGGACCCCGTTGGTGATCTAGCTATGGACAATGGATCCTATTCCAACTACACCACCTACTGAAGCAAGGCCAAGCTTTCTTGCTCAACCTTTTGCCCCAGTTGTGGTGCGGAAGGAATGGAGACCCCAAAGCATAGTGGTTGTCCCTTCACCACCACCGCCAGTACAGTAGGACATAGAGATGGTTGCAGCAGTTGCAGATGATAACCCAGTTGCAAACATGATGATAGAACCTCTTAGGAGTGTCACCCCTTTCAGAGTCAGTGACAGTCAGGAGTGTATTTCTTCCAGTGAGTATAGTCCTCATAGGATTGATTCTCCAACAGCAGGGGAGGTATGGCGCCTCTCAGTACATGACAGTGATCACACCAGTCAACCAAAGATATTTATGCCTGTTCAAATTGATCTTTCTTTAGATGATATAGTAGCCAACTATCTTATGGAAAAGAATGAAATCCTAGGATATGATTGGTCTGATGGGGAGAATATTAGCTTTGATCCCAATGAAGTTGATTTGTTGGGAGACTCAATGAGGGTTTGCATGGAAGATACTCGAGGTTCTCTCCTTGTAGAGCAGTATGTTATGAAAGGTGATGAGGCCAAGATGAAAGACACAACCCACTCGACCCAATACCTCCTAGAACAAATCAGGCAGAAGGATCAAAGATAGATAGGATGGAGAAGAGGCTAGAAGATCTATTAGGAGTTGTCTTAACATTGCAAAATCAAGCTCGTTAGTTCATCCTAACATAACTGAGACTAGTTAGCCAGAGGTGGTGCATGTCTTGAACCCAACCAAGACTTTACATCCCATATAGCAAGGTAGCACCAGCATGTATAGGAAGGTAGTGGATAGTACCTACATACAAGAAAAAGATATCAAGTCCATGGTTGAGCAGCAGGTGAAGGATGCGTTGGCACAAGCCCGGGGAGGATCATCAGTTCCAAAGGGTAGACCCTACCCAGAGGAATTTGATGTAATCCAATATCCCAAGGGTTTTTTGCCACCTTCCTTCAAGAGTTTTGATGGCAGTGAGAACCTGAGGCAGCACATTATGCATTTTAGAGCTAGTTGTTGCAAAGCTGGTGGCAGTGATGCTTGTTGATTTCATTTTTAGAATGAGCTCTCAACCCCTCCATCTTAGGCATAGGACTTCACTAATACTTTAAGAGTTCTTTAGTCTTAAGACACATCTAGTGATTAGGTGGACACTCTACCTATCCCTAGAATACTTAGAAGAGTTAGCTATAGAAATATGTTATGCCTTAGGGGTGTTAGGAAATATACCTACCCTTAGCTTAAACCATTCCTCAATTTCCTTCTTTCAAGTCAAACTCCAAATCAATTCTATTTGATTTTCTATAAACCTCAAATTAATTCCATGATTGAAATCCATGATGGAAATCTATGGTTGAAACCCATGACCAAAATCCATCAAAAATTCCTAAGTCCAGATTTTGTCGAAGTCCTTAATCCTTACCTTAAGCACTTAACCAAAATCATGATCAAAACCTATTCAAACCTTTGAGATTTTCTCATAATCCATTTATATTCTCATTTATATTCACATATATAAATGAATTATAAACTCGGATCAATCCAACTAAACTCAAAATTCCAAATATTTCATAAAATCATTCCTTAAGTCATCAATTTTCCTTTAATGGATAACCTAAACCATGATCAAACCTATTCAAATTCATGGGATTTTCTCAAAACTTATTTATGTTCTCATTTATATTCTCATATATAATTGAAATATAAATATAAATCAATCAAATCCAATTCAAGAATTAAATTTCAATTTAAAAATTTTCTTAAATATTTTAAATTCTCTTTAATGGATTTAACCTAAATCATGATTAAACCACTTCAAATCCTTGAAATTTTCTCATGATCCATTTATATTCTCATTTATATTCACATATATAAATGAAATATAAATTCAAACAATCAAAACCAATTCCAAAAATCAAACTCAAATCAACTCAAAATCCAATCTAAGCCTTTCAAGTCAAAATCTTGAACTTAGCCAATTCAATTTCAAATCAAGTGAAACCCTTGATTTTCTCTCATGGTTCAAACAACCCTACAATCATGAGTTCATATATAAATCCAAACTTCAATTACTCAATCAGAACCTAAATAAAAAATCAAACCCAAAACCCCTTCATATTCTTCCTTTGAATATGAAATTTTCAAATGGATCAAAACCCATTTGACTTCAAACCACTTGTAAATAAATTTATATTTCAATCATAAGTCCATAAACAAGATCAACCAACTTCAAATCAAGCTTTGAACAAGCCATTTCACCCACTTAGGCTCACTTAGCCTAAAGTACCTAAAGTACCCTTATGAGCCAAATTTTGATCCTAACCAAATTGAATTAAACCAAACTCATGTATCCCTCTCATCGTGATCAACAATCATCATGAGATGATCAATCAACCAAATTGGGTAAAACCTAAGGGTTGACCAGGTCAACACTTATCCCAAAATAAAATCTAACATAGCCAAATTCCACTATAAGCCAAATTGATTGAAACCATTGATCTAAGTTCACTCATGACCTATGTTTGAACTTGACCAAGCCAACATTTGAGCCTAAACTAGCCCATTTGGTCAACTTGACCCAAGTTATCCCTTTTTGACCTAACGGGTCAAAATGTGTCAAAACTTGAACTAAGCAAAATTGATCCAAACTAATGGGTCAAGTTCATTCCAAATCACTTGTTGAACTTGACCAAAGCCTCAATTCACCAACTAGATCTAACCTAACCCAATTGACCTTAGACCCAATATGACCTAAAGGGGTCATGTTGAGCTAAAATTGAATTTAACCCAAATTGATTGGATATGACTAACCAAACCTAATCCTACCCTTGGCCTATCCTAAATAGGTCAAATGGGTCAAATAGGTCTACTTGACCCATTTGACCTAAATGAAGATATATGAGCCAAATTCAAAACTATACCAAATTGAACCAAAATAAAGCCACAAAAACATTATAAATGGTCATATGAACTTGACACAACTCTTAGTTTGACCCAATTTGACCTATTGGTCAACTTGACCAAAGTTGACCCATTTTTGACCTAAATGGGTCAACATGAGCCAAACCCTATCAAATGAATTCCAAATCTCATGAAACTTGGCAAAACCTAGTTTATCCACATACCTAACATGTCCAAAGTGGAAAAATAGCAAAATGACCATGCTACCCCTAGGCCATATAACAAATTTTGGCTTAACCCATGGGTAATTAGGTCATACCCTCTTCACAATCACTTGAGGCTTTCCTAAAAGCTCAAGGGGACTTAGTGATGAGTGGTGCACCCAACCCAATGGGTTTGGGTCAGCCCATTTGGTCCCTAGACCAAACCCGACCCTATGGGTCAAAATTGAAAATTCAAACTCCCTCTCAAGCTCAAATTCAAGCACATGGGAGGTTGGCAATCCACTCCTTGGCTCAAACTGACCATGTGCACACTCCTAACTAATAAAACAACCCTCAGCCTATGATCAATTAGATCAAAATGGCATGCCCATTATCGGCCATCCGTTCCTTCAAGGGGGAGATATACTCCCTCAAGTTCACTTCTATTCTCATTCACTCAAGGTTGACTAAAGGATAGGATGCCAGAGGAGCCATTAGAGATTGATCCTATGCCTCATAGAGCTCTTCCCATTTTTCTTTTCTCGGATTTTGAACAGTGAAAAATAGGGGAGGTAGAGTGAAATTCCAACTTCTTCTACATTCCATTTGAATCTAATTGCTCTTGTACACTCTATCAGAGGGTCAAGTCGAGATTGCCGAAGCTCTCTCTGAAGTTCTAAAGGTATGGAGAGACCTAGCTTGATCAAAGCCATAAAGGAAGTGAAGAGGAGTTGGTCCATACACCAATCCACTCAATCTGAAGTGCTCATAAATTTAGCAAGGCTTTGTCCCAACCATACAAAGCGTCTCCAAGGGAATCGAGTGTCAGTGATCACCTATAATGAGGTATGGGATTTTCCAACCATTAAACTCAATGTGGTGTGGAGCTTTATGAAAGAAATTTTTACCCCATCAATTTTTTACCATTGGATTTGCCGCGCTCTATCTTTAGGTGGTGTGGGTTGAATTTAGTTTGATTCCATGTTAGATCTAGCTTGGATCATCCTCTTGATCATGGATGATCTCTGTTGATAAAGGGGAAGAACTTGGATTATCTAAGCCATCCATCCGTGCATTTTATATGGACGGCTGAGATAATTTAGTATGCTTAGATTTCCTATTACTCATTTTAAAATATGGGAGATCTCATCCGATCTTTGATCGACGAGGATTAAAGCTGTACCGCCCGCGTGATGTGATGACTTAAGTAATTCTCTCACAGCATGACACATGTAAAGCGCTCTGACTGCCGTCACCATGCATGTGTCGTGAGTCAGGGATTAGTTAGGGATTATTTAAAATGCTTACTTAATTCCTAATTTACTTAGAGATCTTCCAAAATTCATAACTCTTGCTTGAAAAATCAAAAAAATGTGAAATAAAATTCTAGGGAAAGATAATTAAACTTAGAAAATTTTAAAATTAATTTTAGTGAGTTTTTAATTATGGTTTTCTCTAAATTTGTGTTTTATTAGAAATTTTAGTTTTCTAATTACTTTTTAATTAAGCATCTCATTAATCCCAAATTTCTTGGGTATGTTTTAGGGGATGACTTCTGCCTCCCCTAATTTTCTTGGGATTTGTTGAAGGCTTGATTAGGAGAATTGCAGATGGTTTCCATAATTATCCTCCTTATGCAATTAAGCATAATTAGGGTATGATTAGTAATTTTAAATTATGCTTAGGGTTGATTTAGGTCAGATCTAGTAAGTAGGAGGTTTATGAAATAATTTAGGGGCATTTCCTCTAAGCTATTCTCTAAACACCCTTTCTCTCCTTAATCTTTATTAATTAAGAGTTAATTCATTAATTATCCACTCAATCAATTTCTAAAATTCTAAAAATTTCTAAAACTTAATTAATCTACTTTGGGTAGATGCTTAGGTGTTCAATAACCTAAGTTCAATTAAGAAAATCAAAACCCAATTTATATGTCTGAAAGGGTGTTTTGAAATTACTTAAGCTAAACCTCTTAGCTTAATTAACTTTTAATTTTGAGCCAAATTGCATTAGGCCTTTCTCTTATTAGGTGCATTGCAAATTTAAATTCTTTGTGGGTTTTATGTCATCTCATTGGCTCATAATTATTTGGTTAATTCTTTTAAGGTGGAGTAGGTAAGGGTTAATTAAGTTACTTAATTCATACCTTAACCTAATTAACACATAAAAATGGATCTAATTATCTAAAAATTGAATAAAAATATTAAACACATGTTGGAATGGGTTAGGAACAACAAACACATTTTACCTTTTCAAAATTAAATCAAACTTCAAACTAAACAAAAATTGCTTTGAATTCACTTTGATTTATTCAAATTTTCTTATTCTATAAGAGTGTCTTTATGATTTAAGTGAAGTGAACTTATTTACATGATTTCAGTACTTTGAATCTTTCCCCAACATGTTAAGTTGTATGTCATGTGATTTCATGCATTCATAATTTCATTTTTCAAAATTTAAAATGAAATGATTTACTTTATTTCAAATTTGTAAGTGTTGGCTAAAGTAGAAATATGAGTGGCTATTATCACTATTAAATCCAAATTATTTTTAAAACTAATAAATGAAATACCAAATCTGAAACTATGCTACTTATACTTTAATTATAAGCTTGCATGTGAAAGATTATAAAGGTATGCTTAGTATAGGTTTCTTTCTTATGTTGGTATAGTTTTGAATAGGAATTTGGTGAGGCATATGGTTCATTTGAAAAGGACCTAATGCTCACCTAATTTCATACCCTATTCATCCCTATGCTACCAACTAAGAAGGGTTACCTACACTTTCATACATAAATTGCATAAACAAAACAAATCTATTAAACAACTTTTGCATCTCCTTTTCTATTTGATTTTTTTTATACATATGTTTGTATCTAAGGAAAGTGGTATATTATTTTGGACAACCCCAAGGTTGCGAGGCTTTAAGTAGGCCTAAGTAGGTCTTGTACCTTACACCTCTGGTTAACAATGGTGCTATACTCACTTATGACTTTCTTACTTTTATGTTTGTATGTGAAAATTTGGATAAGGAAAACCTTTTCTACTTAAGAAAATCATGCATCTAAATATTCTAAATTTCCTTAAATGGATTACTTAGCATGCATCATAAAGTGTGTTAAATATCATCATTTGAATGTATTGATATGCTTAGGTTCCATCCATATGCATGTTATATATGTTGAAAAATAAATGAATTAATGGGTGTTATGTGAATTTTGATTCATTTTCCTTAATCTTTAAATGCCTTTCTATTTGGATAGGTTTATTTAGAGTTTATCTAAGCTTAGGATTAATTAAAAGATTTAATCAAAACATTCACCTAAATAAGACTAAAATGTGAATCTACTTTAGAAATTATTTAGGGAAAGAGAAGTTCTCTCTTTCCCTCTCTCTTCATATTAGTAATTAATTGTAGGATCTACTTGAACCATATCAAAACAAGAAAAAAAATCAATCCAAAATAACTAAACAACTTAAATGAAACCCTCCTCTAACTTGAACATGTTATTCACACTTAGAAAATTTGAACCAAAAGCCATAGCTAAGCATACCACACAAACCTTCAAAGCACACACATTAGCTTAAGTCACCACTTCTAGCCTTAGGTTAGGTCAGTGCATGGTTTGATATTTTGTTTTGTGATATATGTTTTATACTGGATGTATGTAGTAGAATGAATGGTAATATGCTCTAGTGTAACTATTCTTTGCAGGGATTGTGCTGGCTCATAAATAAAAATATAAATGCTTTTACTTGTAGGCGCTTTATACTCCTAAGCATAATCCATAGGCTAGGTGGACTTAGTCACCCATGTGTGAGGTGATAAGTCCAATATACATGCTTGGGATTTGTATGCTTTGTTTTAACTAACCCTTATTTTGTAGGTGTCAGTTATATGTCCATTCTTTTTCCTTTTCATGTAAATTTGTATATTTAGGATTTTGGAATGATTTGTTATGGGGATTAGGATGAACATTTGTCATAAGATCATATCTTATGCACCATGTGAAGCCTTGGAGCATCCACCTTCCAACCATCCAAAAGAAGGAACCAAAAGAAGAAAAAAGATAAGAAGAAAGAAGAAAAGAAGAAAGAAGAAAGAAGTTTGAAAACCCCCATAACAATGAATTCCTTTGCTTAATTATAATTTAATTTATTTGTAATCCGGTTGTATAAGGTAGGGTATCCATATTTTATATTTTTATTTGGGTGGTCACCACAATTTTTATTCTTTTTTGATTAGCTTTATAAATTATTTTATGATTTATTTAGCTTTTGCATTAAGTGGCATGATTTTCTTAGTTTCATCCTTGCTTTATGTATGGCCTGGATGTAGATTAGGCTCTTTAGGGAAAAATAAATCTTTTACCCAACTTAATAACTCAAATAAAAAATTAAACAACTCATAACCTCACCTAAAGCTTAGGTTTAAAATCAAGATAAAAGAATTAGCAACCCCTTAGCTGGATGAGCATTTATTTTGTAATATCATGCACAAATGCATCTTATTTCACTCTTGATTGGAGGGCTTCCACCTTTTCCAAAGAACTTTGACCTATGAGCCATGGTGGAAACTCACCTCCCTTCAATTTTAAATAACTTTTCTTTCTCATTAGTCATATGAAGCCTATTAGCCTGAGTCAAAATAATTGTCTAAAATGAAAATTAAAATGAAAATTAAAATGTGTTAGATTTAGGTCATTTGAAGCATGTCCCTTTATATGATCTAATCTCTTTAAGGAGTGAGTTTAAGGACTTAGTCTCTTTTCTAAATAATAATAGCCTAGTTACTTGCATAAGCATAAAGGACTTTTCTACATGTATTTAAAATCATAAGAGGAGTTAGTTGGTGGCCACCCCCAGACAGTTGTAAGTCCAAGTTGTTGGGTGGTTTGTCCTCTCTTGTGGAGGCAAACCAATTACCTATTTTTGCCTTAGATTTAGGTTTTGCTTTCGGCCCTCTCCAAAGCTCCCTAGATTTAGGTTCTGAGATCATTTTTCCCTTTTGTGGGCCATAAGCATAATTCCTCACCTCCTAGGCATTTTTTTAATCTTCTGTTAAGGAATCATAAGTCCTAAATTTCTAATAAAAAATGTAACTCAAATAAACTAAATTAATTGTAAAAAAGTAAAGCTCAACTATAGGATAGTTTGAGATCGATCCCTATATTTCCTAGCATCGTGGGTATCTCCTACTTATCTTCCATTTTGGCATCGAAAATAACTCCCTCTTTTGATCAATCCTATTTGATCTTCAAAAAAAAATGAACCAATCGATTGATAGTCCTTCCTATTGAAATATTTAAAGATAATGATCCCTTAATCGAGAGTTTTCCTAAGGATCCCATCCTTGGGATGTAATTAACTAAAAGCTTGCCTAGGGAACTTAATGAACCCGGTTTGAAATAAACCCTACTTTACTTTTTCATGTAAAGTAAGGAAAGAATCAATGGCACATATGCAGACCCATCATCCGTAGGAGTCCTTATTGAGGTGATTATGTCCATCAAAGAGAAACTTATCTTTGAGATAGTACACTATTCCTTGATGATGTGCTCATCCCAATAAGTCTATGTGGCATCAAAAAACATGAATATTTATAGTATTATCCTCTTCTTTTCTCCCATAGATTAAAAGGCAACTCCTCTAGAAATTTTTCTAACAAGGACTTAGTCACCCATGTGTGGATAAGTCCAATATATATATATGCTTGGGATTTGTGTGCTTTGTTTTAACTAACCCTTATTTTGTAGGTGTTAGTTAGATTTCCATTCTTATTTTCCTTTTCATGTAAATTTGTATAATTAAAATTTTAGAATGATTTGTTGTGGGGATTATGATGAACATTGGCCATAAGATCCTATCTTATGCATCATGTGAAGCCTTAGAGCATCCACCTTCCAACCATCTAAAAGGAAGATCTAAAACAAGAAAGAAAAGAAGAATAAAACTTGAAGACCCCCATAGCAATGAATTCCTTTGCTTAATTGCAATTTAATTCATTTGTAATAATAATTAGCTTAACCCATATTTGATATTTTTTTTGTGGTGGTGCCCGACCATAATGGCCTTCTATTGTTTTTGCAATTAGCTTTATAAATTGTTTGATGATTTGTTTAGCCATTGCATTAAGTGTATGATTTTCCTAGTTTTTTCTTTGCTTTATGTATGGCCTAGATGTGGATTAATTCTTTAGGGAAAAAATCTTTTCCCAACTTAACAACTCAAATAAAATTAAATAACTCATAGCCTCACCTAAAGCTTAAGTTTAAAATCAAGATAAATGAATTAGCAACCCCTTAGCTAGATGAGCATTTCTTTTGTAATATCATGCACAAATGTATCTTATTTTACTCTTGATTGAGGCTTCCACCTTTCAGAGAACTTTTGACTGAGAAGCTATGGTGGAAACTCACCTCCATTCTCTAATTTACAATAATTCTATTTCATGCATTAATCATATGAATCATTAGTTAGAGTCAAAATATTTATCCAAAATGAAAATAAAATGAAATTTGAAATGCATTTGATTTAATTCATTTGAAACATGTCCCTTTAATCTAGTCTCTTATTTTAAGGACTTAGTCTCTTTCTAAATAAATAATAGCCTAACTATCTTGCATAAAAGACTTGCCTACATGAATTTAAAATTATAAATGAGTTATTCAGTGGTTGTAAGTCCAAGTCGTCGGATGGTTTGTCCCATCTTGTGAGGCAAAATCAATTACTCATTTTCTCCTTAGATCTAGGTTGTACTTTTGACCCTCATCGAAGCTACCTAGATTTAGGTTCTGAGGTTGCTTTTCTCTTTCATGGGCCATAAGCATAATTCCTTACCTCTTAGGCATTTTCTTAATCTTGTGTTAAGGAATCATAAGTCCTAAATTTCTAATAAAAAATAAAACTCAAATAAACTAAATTAATTTCAAAAATATTAAGCCCAATTATAGGATAGTTTGAGATGCCCGCTAGGTTTTCTAGCATCGTGGGCATCTCCTACTTATCTTCCATTTTGGCTTTGATAATAACTCCCTCTTTTGATCAATCCCATTTTGATTTTCAAAAAACTAAATTGACATTTCCTATTGAAATATTCAAAGACAATGATCATTTACCTTAATCGAGTTTTCCAAGGGATCATCCCTAGGATGTAATTACTTTACCCTTGTAGGGAACTAAATGAACCCAATTTAAAATAAACCGCTACTTGCATAAGAATTTGGAATATATGCAAACCCATCATCTTTAGAGTCCTTATTGAGGTGATTAGTCCATGAGTAGTAACTTCTATCTTGAGATAGTGCACTTGTCTTTGATATCAAAATAAGTACATTTAATGGCATCCTAAAATGATGATTTTTTATAGTCTTGTCCTCTTTCATTTCTCCTCACATATTTGAAAGGCTACTCTGCCTATAGAAATTTTTCACCACAATGCTTTACTCTTCTGTCTCTTCATCGAAGTATATAGCATTTGATCTTGAACTTCCTCAGCTTTAGTGAAGACATCTACTGAGTTGGAGCAACTCTTCATCAAGAGGTTTGTTGGAGCTCAACAAAGGGTCACCATGGGCGATCTCGTTGTAGCACAACAACACTTAAGTGAGACCCTTATTGACTATATTCTCAGATGGCGTAACCTAAGTATGAAATGCGAGATGTAGCTGTCTAAAGAGTATGTCATTAAGATTCTTTTGAAGAATATCCATAGCCTGGTCGCCTTCGTGCTTAAGGGATTCACTATCAAAACTTTTGAGAAGTTAATCAATAAGGCGGCTAGTCTACAATGAGAGGCCAAATAGTTGCCTTTTCAAGATCATTTGCCCGAGCCAAAGTCGCAGGAGATATATGAGAAGAAGTCAGGAATAGTGACAGTGGTAGATAAAGAGAAGCAACCACCGATCATGAGACAACGACCTTAGCAACCTCCACATCCTCTACCACCACCGAGGCATCTACCTCCACCACTGCACCTCCATGGCCACACCCCCACTCTCGCATCAAGTGGTACATATCGCCACCAAGTATGGTCCACTTATTTTTTTGGATAAACTCAACAAGCCTTATTCATTTAAGAGGGAGGTAATCAGAAATATTTTTAAGAATATCTTAAAGAAGCCTGATTTTTAGCTACCTGAACAAAGGAGACTAGAGGAAGTGGGCAAAAGCCATGATCCCAACTTTTTCCCCTACCACCATATGTTAGGTCATGTTTTGGAGGATTGCTTCACATTTAAGGATTGGCTTGAACACAGTTTCAAGACCAGTGCTATAGTCATCCTGAAGGAATATCTTGTGGAATAACCATCCAATTTTATTAAGATAATCCTTCCTTGGGGATACTTGTGATCCTTCCAAAACCAAAGAAGGTTGGGATATCTCCTTATCCCATACCTCTAAGAAGATCCTAAATAAAATCAAGAGACTTTCCCTGCATGTGCCTGAGGCAGCTTAATCTTCTAACATCAAAGGAGGTTTATAAGTTGTTCAGGACAACTTAGGGTGGGGAGCTCAAAGACACCTATGCCACCAGATAGCCCAAGAGACGACCACCCAGAGTCTAGCCTCAGCCTCATACCACATTAGCGAGCACCTCTTCTACTTCAGCTCTTCTTTTTTTAGTAGAACTCGTATCACATTAAATCCCTTACCCCACTTACTTTACTTGATTTCTACTTTGTACCTCTTATCAAATCCAAGAAATTGAAGAATAAAGCTAGTTTGAACTACATCTATGTCACTTCTGAAGAGTTGTCTACTTATATTCTTAATGATAACTCTTAAAGTCAAAAAAACTATAATAATTCTGATCTTCTTCTTTCTAATTCAGAGTTGGATTTTCCTACTCTGAATACTATGGGTTTGCCTCTTGAGATAGATTTGTAATCATCCAATTTTGAGGGTCCCATAGGAGAAGCTGTAGGTGAGCCTAATGTGTAGGTACAATCTTCCATTACCCTGCCACAAAGATTACCGTCAACCTCCAAGTGGCAAGGTTCTACCTCCAGGCGACTTCAAGATAAAGGGAAATAAGTCATTAGTGTAGAGGAACCAGAAGCCTCTCCAGTAATGCTCCACCCTTAGATATGCTATGGAGGATCAGGTGAACTATAATGTCCTCTCATCTAGGAAAGTCATCTGCAAGTTATATGATGCCCTCATCTTATCTAAAGAGATGAGGGAATCAGTAATCAAGGCTCTCCTTGATCTTGAGATATGCTTAGCTCAATTGACCACTATTGGTGAGGAGGCACATTACTCCAGAGAAGCTCATGGAGTCACTTTCACATATGAAGACCTACTTTTGGGGGGAGATGGAGCACAACTATCCCCTCTACATTACAATTGATATGAGAAGATTTAGACTAGCCAGAGTTCTCATTGATCCAGGTGCATCGATAAATATTATGTGTCTAAAGACCCTTGCCTATTTGAGGATCAATATCTCCACACTTCGAGGAGATTGGATGATGTTCAAAGGATTCAATGAACATGGTGAGCGGGCTTTAGGTTCTATAGTATTACCTTTGGAGATAGGCGAATGAAAGATGGAAGCCAAGTTTTACATCATTGATTCAAATTTTTTCACTGCTTGTTTGAGGCCTTTGATACATTAGAATAAGATGATTCCATCCTCCTCCATGGTTCAAAAAGTATATGAGTACTTTGTCAAAGGTGATGAAAAGCCATTTTCAGTTAGAGAGGTTGAGATTTATGAGGATGTGACCTACTATCTTTATTAAAACACCCTTTCTCATGAACTTGGACAAAATTCAAATACAAATTTAAGAGAAATAGAAAATGAAGTAAAAGGAAAAGAAAAAGAAAAAGAAAAAGAAAAATGAAAATCCAAGTGAACAAGAAAGGGGAATTGAAGAAGAAGTGGAGTCACGTATCACATTCCACCCACAGTTCATTCCAGCGTATGGACAGGTGGGTAGAATGACTCAACCTATAATAGGCAGAGGAGAGGCAAAAATTAAAGCAGTTCTAGAGGTGGAAAACTCCCTGGTTGGTCATCAACCAACAGGGGTTATGTTTCAATTCATAAGAGTACCCCAATTATTCACATAGATTTGGAATCCAGCTCAGAGGATGAGTTTAATGTGATTGGTATACCAGCCAATCCCTCTCAGTGCATTCCATTGGAGGTGACTTTCGATCCATATAGTGATGAAGACCAGACTCTAGACAAAGCAAAATATTCAAATCAAATGTATGTAAAACTATCAGATAGTAGTTGGGAACCTTAGCTCTAACCTCACTTTCACCCCAAAAAATTGAAGGTTTAGTAGTTAAGGAGGCCCTTAAGTCTTCAATGGATGCAAAGCCGAAGAGATTCTTTTTAGGTTCATCATCCTCAAGTCCTAAAGTTGATGTAGAACTTGAGGAGGATTCATTTAAAGAATTAATTGAATTACCAACCGAGTCCAGCCTCCAGTCCACCGTTGCAGCTACTACATCAGCGACTACCTATACTTCAGCTAGCTCTTCTTCTAATAGATATCTTGTATCAACAGATTAGGGTATCAAATCCCTCACCCAACTTACTTTAGTTTATTTCTACTACATACCTCCTTCAAAATCTAAGAAATAGAAGAATAAAGCTAGCTTGAATTATATCTGTGTCACTTCTGATGGGTTGTCTAATTCTATTCCTAATGATAACTCTTCAAGTATAAATAACAATTATAACAACTATGATCTTCCTCTTTATGATTCAAAGTTGGATCTTCCTTCTCAATAATATTCACCTCTTAAGATAGACTTGGAATCATCCATGAGGGTCCCATAGAAGAAGCGTAGGTGAGTGACGAGCGTAGAACCTTCCAACTGCCACAAGAGATCATGTCAACCTCCAGAGTGGCAAGGTTCTACCTCCTAGGGTAGCACCTCAAGATAGAGGCAAACAAGTCATTAGTTCTAAAGATCGAGAAGCCCCTCCACTGGATGCTCCACCCTTAGATATGCTTGTGGAGGATTAGCCCAAGGTGGACTACAATGTCCTCTCTCACCTAAGAAAGTTACCATCTAAGCTAAGCATATACGATGCCCTTATCTTATCCAAAGAGATGAGGGAATCATTAATCAAGGCTCTCCTTGATCTAGAGATATGCTTAGCTCAACTGATCGCTATTGGAGAGGAGGCACATTATTTCAGAGAAGCTTAAGGAATCACTTTCACAGATGAATACCTACTTCTGGGGGGACATGGTACACAACCGTCCCCTCTACATTACATATAGGACCTCCACCGTGAAGATTGTGCATGGAACATTATGAGTCTAAAGACCCTTGACTATTTGGGATTGGCATCTCCACACTCTAAGGAGATTGAATGATGTTGAGAGGATTCAATTAATAGAGTGAGGGGCTTTAGGTTCCATAGTGTTACCTTTGGAGATAGGTGATTGAAAGATTGAAGCCAAGTTTTATATCATTTATTCGAATACTTTATTCACTGCTTTGCTCGGTAGGCCTTAGATACATCAGAATAAGATGATTCCATCCTCCATCATGCATCAAGTTTAGAAGGATGGGATGAATATTGTGTCAAAGGAGATGAAAAGCCATTTTAGAGAGAGAGATGAGAGTGACCTACTATATTCCTCAAAACACCTTTCTCATGAACTTGGTCAAAATTCAAATTCAAATGCAAAAGAATAAGAAGAAAAAGAATAAGCAAAAGAAAAGGAAAAGAAAAATGAAAGTCCAAGTGAACAAGAAAATAAAATTGAGGAAGAAGTGGAGCTGCATATCACATTCCACCCATAGTTCATCCCATCATTTGGACATGTGGGTAGGATGACTCGACCTCCACCAAGAAGAGGAAAAGAAATAGAGGCGCTAGAGGAAGACCCTTGGTTGGCATCAACAAGGGTTATGTTCATAAAGTACCCTATTATTCACATATACCCTTGCTCAGAGGATGAGTCTAATGTGATTAGCATACCAGCCAACCCCTCTTAGCGAGTTTCATTGGAGGTGACACTCGAGCTAGACAAGGATGAAGATCAGGCCTCCAGACAAAACACAAAAGTATTTGAATCAAATGCATGTGAAACTATCAAGCAGTAGTTAGGAACCTTAGCTCTAATCTCACTTTCATCTCAAAAAGTTCAAGGTTTAATAGCGATAGCATCCCCTCAATCTTCTAGGTATGTTAAACTGAAGAGATTCTTTTTGGTATCATCATCCTTAAGTCCAGAAACTAATGTAGCACTTGAGGACATTTCAAACAAAGAATTAATGGAATTTCCATTTGATTGGTTTTTGCATTGGGTTATTAATCTTGCAAAGAAGGGTTTGATTCCTTATTCATGGTCTAAGCACAGGTCAGAGTACTTTGAAAAGCTATGGAGCAACATAGGCAGGGATGCATAATCAAGATTAGGACTAAGATTCAGTACAGTGGGTTCGGTCGATGATGATGATGATTACTGCTTAGTTGTCACCAATCATTTGGAGTCTGATAGGTCATTTTCACAGCAAACCAACTCTTATAAGGAGGTATATTTAGAAACTTCAAATGATCTAAATGATCTCCAAATCAAAGATACACCGCCAAAATTTGAAGAGGAGATCCATTCAATAATTGACAAGCTTAAAGAAATCAACCTCGGGATGGAAGAAAATCCACGCCTGACATGCATCAGTTCATTGTTGAATGAAGAAGAAACCAATGACTTAGTTAGGCTATTGATTGAGTTTAAAGACTACTTTGCATAGAGTTATGAAGAGATTCTGATTATCTCCTAACATATCACAAACTAGCAATAGATCCTGCTACTACCCTATCAAGCAAGCTCCTAGACATGCGATTAGAATTGAATAACAGGTCATTTCTAAAGTCAAGAAACTGATTGATGCTGGTTTCATCGGGGAAGAAAAATACCCTATCTGGTTAGCCAGTGTCGTACTAGTTAAGAAGAAGAATGGCTAAATTCACATATGCATCGATCTCAAGGACTTAAATAAGGCATGTTTTAAGGATGAGTTTCCTCTTCTTATACTGAAATTAATGGTGGACATCGCCTCATCTCATGCGGTTCTCTCTTCATGGTTCATCTCGCTACAACCAAATCAAGATGTCTTCTAAAAGGAAAAGAAACACTTTTGAACCCCGATCAATCTTCGTATAGGGTCATGCCTTTGACCTTAAAATGCTTGCTACATACCAATGGGCCATGACTCATCTTCATGAACTCATCCATCATCGTTGACGCGTTGATGATCTAGTAGTCAAGAGCAGAGAAAAGGAAGACCACCTCTTTGACTTGAGGGTAGTTTTTGAATGGTTAAGACAACATAACCTCAAAATGAACCCCTTGAAGTGTGCATTTAGAGTAGCTTTAAAATTTTCTTAGTTTTATTGTCTGACACCACGGAATAGAAATAGATCCAAAAAAGATCAAAGTTATCTTAGAAATTCCACCTCCTAAGAGTTTAACTCAACTCAGATCTTTCCAAGGATGGCTGGCATATCAAAGACGCTTTATCTCCAACCTATCAGGGCGATACAAACCATTTTCAACACTTGTCAAAAAGGATGCCAAATTCAAGTGGGATGATAAGTGCATATGCCTTGATGATATTAAGAGTATTTGGTGAAGCCAAGAGCCACTCATCCTCTACATCGCTACATTGGATGACTCCTCATGCTTGGCCTGAAATGATGAAGGAAGTGAACACTTTTACTACCTCAGCCATCATCTGATTCTTGCTAAAATGAACTATCTACCCATTGAGAAACATTGCCTAGCTTTGACCTTTGCCTCCCAAAAGCTACAACACTATATGCTTTCTCATAAGGTGAACTTGATTTCCAGAATCAATCCACTATAGTATCTCATGACACGGCCAACACTGTCCAGACGGTTGGCTCACTAGTCCATGATACTCTCACAGTTTGACATCACTTATGTACCCCTCCGTGCAGTAAAAGGACAAGCACTAGCCGATTTCTTAGTAGCACACCCACTTCCTGTTGATTCTACGCTTAGTGATGATCTCCCTGATGAACAAATCATGAACTTAAGGGAGGTTAAAAATCACCAATGGGAGATGTATTTTGATGGTGCAGCTTCCTTTCATTTAGGGGAAGCACCTCGATCTACTCATCCAAGAAAGACAGGGATAGGAGTAGTTCTCTTAACTCTAGATTATAATTTGATGAGATTCTCATACTATCTTTCCAACCCTTACACCAACAATGTAGTTGAGTATGAGGCTTTAATTATCGATCTAGAGTTAGCTATCATAGTCATTGTCAAGAGCATCAACATCTTTGGGGATTCTTAGTTGGTCATCAATCAGATTGTTGGGTCCTAAAAGGTTCTCAAACCCAAGCTTAATCATTACCATGAGTATACCATTAAGGTGTTGGCCCAAATCCCTGAAGTCACCATCTACAAGGTTCCCTGAGCAGAGAACACAGTAGCATATGCCTTAGCCAAACTTGCTAAAGAATTGGCATGTCTGGAAGATGAGTCCACTTCAATAAGGGTCCAAATTAGACAAGTCTTATCCCTTATTAATGTTAAACTCATAGAGAGACTTGCTCTTGAAGGGGAGGTTATCGTTGCTAAGATGAACACAGAATTGGATTGGAGGAAACCATTCATAGACTATTTGAACACTGGCAAACTACCTCATGAAAAGTCACAAGCCCATCAAGTGAAACAGAGAGCTCTCTCTTATGCTCTTGTTGATGGCACCATGTATCAATAGACCTTTGATCAGATGTGGTTACATTATTTAGATGAATATGAAGCTTGTGGCATTGTAATTGAGGTACTTTCAGGTCTATGTGGAGTGCACCAATCCAGTTTGAAGATGAAGATGAAGATCAAGAGACTAGCATACTACTGGCCTTCAAATATTACAAATTGCATGGATGTAGCTAGGATATGCCATCACTGTCAGGTGCATGGTGTAGTCCTCCATAAACCACCCAACATTTTACATCCTACAATGGCCTCGTGGCCATTTGAGTGTTGTCGTACTGACATTGTGAGTCCTATCGATCCTCCTTCTTCAATGGGGCATCAGTTCATTCTAGCTTCCACCGACTACTTTTCTAAGTCAGTGGAGGCAATCCCACTCAGATAAGTCACAGCTCAGCATGTGCTTTAGTTTTTAAGGAACCATGTCATATATAGGCTCAGAGTTCCTCGATGAATTATATATGATAATGGTATTGCATTCAAAATCACAAAGATCAATAGCTTTTCCAAGAGACACAGTATAGATTAGAGATACTCCACCATCTACTACCCAAGAGCAAATGGCTTAGCAGAAGCATTCAATAAAACTCTCATGCAGATACTAAAGAAGACTCTTGATGACAACAAGCAATATTTGAATGAGTAGTTGGTTGAAGCCTTATGGGCCTATCGCACCGCATACGAAACTCCAACCTAATCTACCCCATTTTCCTTAGTGTATGGGTCCGAAGCCATTCTACCTTTAGAAGTCCAACTCCCTTCACTAAGGATGGCATTAGGTAGCAAGTTCTCTACATAGCAGAATGTGAAGTTACAGTTAGAAGAGCTTGAAGGTTTGGAGGAGTGTCGCCTACGAACGTGCTAGAACCTCGAGTTGTACATGGCCAAAATGATTTAAGCTCAACAATCTGGTCTGTCCTAGGTCTTTCTAAGTAGGAGAACTTGTGTTAGTACTAAGGAGACCAATTTTTGCCCATCGAAAGATGGGAGCCAAGTTTGAACCCACTTGGGAAGGCCCCTATGTATAGAGAAGGCCTACTCAAGAGGATCATATCAGCTTATTGATTGTAAAGGGGAACACCCGATTCTTCCAATTAATGGGCTCTATTTGAAGAAATATTAACCATAAAAATCATGTCTTGAAAATAATTACATCAAGCAACAAAAATTTGATTCCCTTTCATCTAAATCTAATCTTCTTTCAAAGTGTTATTTACTTACCTTGTGAATCTGCCATAACGTGTCTAGCGTAGGTGTAAGAGTCCCCCAATGGCGTCTTATCTCTCTTTCATAAAATAAACACAAATCTTCTATCTTAAACTTTTTTGATGTGGGAGCAAGCCCACTGTGGCACTCATTCATTAGTTGCTCTAGGTCGGGCCTACATATTACCTAGTTAGTATGTCACCCTAGTGGTCACTTGATTGGAAGATGTGAGTCCTCATACTTTCTTCCTAGCTTGATCATTGCAAACCAATGAGCGCCTTGTTAGTTTGGTAGTCTTCACTACCCAACTAGTAAGCTACCTCATTTTGACTTTGTTTAAGAAGATGGGTGTCCCCGTACTTTCTTCTTGAACTAGCCATCATGTACTAACTAGGTTGAGTATATTCGAGGTTTAGGGTAAGTCCCTCAGAGGCTCCTTTCCTCTTGACTATGTTTGAGCTGATATAAGTCCCCTAGTGGCTTTCACTCAAGTAATCACCCCTAGACGGATTTCAAGATAGACTATCCCAATCGCTTTACTATAGGAAGATGAGTCCCTGCTTTCTTTCTAGACAAATTATTACAAATTGATGGGAACCTTAGGTTGGTTGATGTTTGCTATGCTGAGAGCGACTCACCCGGTAAGTATACCACTCTTGGCAGATATGAGTCCCCGCGCTTTCTCCTTGAGTTGTACACTGAATACCTAAATGATATATGACTAGCCATGTCATCCTCTCTAAGGTGTTGGATCAAACCTTTAGTGGCCCCATCCTCTGTGGGAACTCTATTTGGATCATATCTTTGTGACCCCATTTAGACACTACCCAGGTTACTCTTGGATTGGACAGTCCCCCCTCTCATAGTAGCCACCCCTGTGGTTGGAGAATTTGTTTAGTGAATGCACAGATTCTCCCTTGGTACAATAAATTTGAGATAAGTCTAGGTTGATATAAGCTCCTTCTTAGTTTGATCCCTCATAAACCAACAGGGTCCATGTTAAAATACTAAATAAATAAACAAATTAATTCACTTGTGGATTAGGAATTCAAGCTCCAAAGGGCCCCTTTCCCCAAATAGGTATCCTATCTTTAGGGCAGTGTCAGCAGAACTCCCTATAAAAATTGCCTCACTACCTGAGTTAAGATAAAACCCCGGGTCGGTACTCACTCCATAGTCACCCTTAGGTCAGGTTCAATGTATTTTTCCATAAGAAGGTTACCCTGATAGTCATTTTATTTTGAAAGATATAAGACTACGATGCATTCTTTCTAGCACGATTCACAAACTGATGGGCAGCCCTAGGTCGGGCCCAATTTGTTGCCCAAAGCAATCGATCACCCCAGTGGTCTTTTGTAGTGGAATATGTGAGTCCCTGAACTTTCTTCCCCTGAATTGATCAGTGCAAACCAAAAGGCACTCCTTTGGTTGGATAGCTCTCCCATCGGTCGAGAAGCTATCCCTTTAGTTAAATAAATTTAAGATAGACCTAGGCTGATATAAGCTCTTTCTCAGTATGTTCCATCCCAAACCAACAAAATCCATCAAAATAAATAAACTAAGAAATTGAAATCTATCTTTGACTATCTTTGAGCTGATCTAAGTCCCCCAACGGCATTCACTCAATAGTCAGCCCTAGATCGAGTTCGATCTATTGCCTTACCAATCGGTCGCCCCATTATTTCCTTATTTTAGAAGATGTGAGTCTACTCCCTTTGGATTGGTAAATCTAAGTTAGATATATGTCTCCATGGCCTCTGCTCGGTACAGTCCATCGCAAACCGATGTGATTCATCATAATCAAATAAACTAAGAAATTGAAATCTAGCGTTAACTATCTTTGGGCTAATCTAAGTCCCCGCAACTCAACAAAAAGGTTGGGTTTGATTTATTAGCTTTCCAACCAATCACCCTAGTGGTTTCATATTTTGGAAGATGTGAGTCCCCACACATTCTTCCTAACTTGACCATTGCACACTGAAAGGCACCTCGTCTGTTTGGATAGTCCTACCTTGTGGTTGGTAGACTACTTCCTTTGGATTGGTAAATTTGAGTTAGATCTAGGTCTCCATGGCCCCTGTTCAGTACAGTCCATTACAAACTGATGGGATTCATCATAATTAAAATAAATTAAAAATGAAATATATCTTTGACTATCTTTGAGCTGATATAAGTTCCCCAGCGGCATTCACTCAATAGTCAGCCCTAGGTTGGGTTCGATCTGTTGTCTTGCCAACCAATCACCCCAGTAGTTCCTTATTTTGGAAGATGTGAGTCCCCGTGTTTTTTTTATAACTTGACCATTGCACACTGAAAGGTACCCCCTCTAGTCGAATAGTCCTACCTTATGGCTGGTAGACTACTCCCTTTGGATTGATAAATCAGAGTTAGATATAGGTTTCCATAGCCTCTACTTAGTACAGTCCATCCCAAACTGATGGGATTCATCATAATTAAAATAAATTAAAAATGAACATATCTTTGACTATCTTTGAGCTGATCTAAGTTCCCAGTGGCATTCACTCAATAGTCACTTATGGGGTTCGACCACGCTTGCCAACCATCACCTGTTTCCTTATTTTGGAAGATGTGAGTCCCTATGCTTTCTTCCTCACTTGACCATTACACACTGAAAGGTACCCCCTCTGGTCAGATAGTTCTACCTTGTGGTTGGTAGACTACTCCCTTTGGATTTATAAATATGAGTTAGATCTAGTATCCATGGCCTCTGCTCAGTACAGTCCCTCACAATTCAATGGGATTCATCATAATCAAAATAAACTAAAAATGAAATATATCTTTGAGTTGATCTAAGTCCCCCAGCGATATTCACTCAATAGTCAACCCTAGGTCAGGTTCAATTTGTTGCCTTGCCAATCGATCACCCCAGTGGTTCCTTATTTTAGAAGATGTGAGTCCCCATGCTTTCTTCCTAACTTGTCCATTACACACCGAAAGGCACCCCCTCTGGTTAGATAGTCCTACATTATGGTTGGTAGACTACTCCCTTTAGATTGATAAATCTGAGTTAGATTTAGGTCTCCATGACCTCTTCTTAGTACAATCCATCATAAATCAATGAGATTCATCATAATCAAAACAAATTAAAAATGAAATCTATCTTTGACTATCTTTGAGCTGATCTAAGTCCCCCAGTAGCATTCACTCAATAGTCAGCCCTAGGTCGGGTTTGATCTATTGCCTTGCCAACTGATCACCCCAGTGGTTCCTTATTTTGGAAGATGTGAGTCCCCGTGTTGTCTTCCTCACTTGACCACTGCACACTGAAAGGCACCCCGTCTAGTCGGATAGTCCTACCTTGTTGTTGGTAAATTACTCCCTTTGGATTGGTAAATCTGAGTTAGATCTAGGTCTCCATGGCCTCTATTCAGTATAATCCATTACAAAATGGTGGGATTCATCATAATTAAAACAAATTAAAAATGAAATCTATCTTTGACTATCTTTGAGCTGATCTAAGTCCCCCAGGGACATTCACTCAATAGTTAGCCCTAGGTAGGGTTCGATCTATTTCTTTGCCAACTAATCACCCTAGTGGTTCCTTATTTTGGAAGATGTGAGTCCCCGTACTTTATTCCTCACTTGACCATTGCACATCGAAAGGCACCCACTCTGATCGGATAGTCATACCTTGTGGTTGGTAGACTACTCCCTTTGGACTGATAAATATGAGTTAGATCTAGGTCTCCATGGCCTCTGCTCAGTACAGTCCATCGCAAATCGATGGGATTCATCATAATCAAAATAAATAAAAAAATGAAATCTATCTTTGAATATCTTTGAGCTGATCTAAGTTTCCCGGACATTTCTCACTCTAGGTTGGGTTCCATCTTTTTAAAACCGATCACCCCAGTGATTTCTTATTTTGGAAGATGTGAGTCCCCGCACTTTCTTCCTAACTTGACCATTGTACATCAAAAGGCACCCCATCTTGTCGGATAGTCCTACCTTGTGGTTGGTAGACTACTTCCTTTGGATTGGTAAATCTGAGTTAGATCTAGATCTCCATGGCCTCTGCTTAGTACAGTCCATCGCAAATCGATGGGATTCATCATATTCAAAATAAATTAAAAATTAAATCTATCTTTGAGTTGGTTTAAGTTCCCCAGTGGCATTCACTCAATAATCAGCCCTAGGTCTAGTGGACATGTTACTTTGTTAATGTGTCGCCCCTGCGTTCTTTTGTAGTGGAAGATGTGAGTCCTAGAGCTTTCTTCCCTAAATTGATCATTGTAAACCAAAAAGGCATTCCTTTGGTTGGATAACCCTACTTTGGACTACACCTTTGGATTGATAAATCTGTGTTAGATCAAGGCCACCATGGTCCCTACTCAGTGCAGTCCATTACAAACTAATTGAATTCATAATCAAAACAAACTAAAAATTGAAATTAATCTTGACTATGTTTGAGCGGATTTAAGTCCCCGGGGCATTCACTAATAATCAGCCAAGTTTGATATGTTGACTGCCAATAGATCACCCTAGAATTTGTCCCTACTTTGGAGGATGTAAGTCTACTATGCTTTCTAGTAAGCCGCTCAAAAGGCATTCCCTTTGGTTTGATAGCCTTACTTTGGACCTTTGGATTGGTAAATCATACTAGATCGTCATGGTCATGGTCTCCCCAAGTCCATGAAACTAATAGACCACCTCAAAATCTAAAAATTTTAAATAAACCTAATGAAATAAACACAATTAAACAAACAATAAATTGAGACAAAGTAAACTCTCTTCCCTTGCAGAACTTAATTAAACAAATCAAATTTCTCCCCAGCGATATTGAAATCAAATCAAATCTCTCATCCCTCGGCAGATGACTTTAACCTGCTTCATTAGTGGTAGGTTCACCTACCCTATCCCTACTGGATTCCCCCTTCCTCTCCCATGACTTTTGACATGATGAGCATGCATTTCATTAAGCCCGATTCCTTCGCACCTTGGGTTGAGTAGATCATCTTTGCTTGATCGTGGTGTTGTTGATCGTTTCGGTCAACACCAATACATGTCGTGTTTCTTACTAGTCACAGCACACCTATTGGGCGCCCTTTGTTGATCTCATTTTTAGAATGAGCTCTCAACCCCACCATCTTAGACATAGGATTTTTCTTAAACTTTAAGAGTTCCTTAGTCTTAAGACACATCTAGTGAGTAGGTGGACACTCAACCTAGTCCTATAGACTTAGAAGAGTTAGCCATATGAATAGGTCATACCTAAGGGGTGTTAAGGAAATTTGCCTGCCGTATAGCTTGAACCAATCCTCACTTCCTTCCTTCAAGTCAAACTTTAATCAATTCCAACTAGATTGATTCCATCCAAACTCAAATCAATTATACATGACTGAAACCTATGATTGAAACCCATGATTGAAAATTCCAAGAACAAAATATTTCCTAAGCACTTTGATTCTTTCTCATGGACTTAACCTAAATCAAATCAAATTACTTCAAATCCATAAAATTTTCTCACAACTCATTGATATTTTCATTTATATTCACATATTAAAATTAAATATAAATTCAAATCAATCAAACTAAATACAACAATCAAATCCATAGTTCAAAAAAAAAATCTTTCCTAAGTCACTTTGATTCCTTCTCATGGATTTATCTTAAACCAAATCAAATCACTTCTAATCCTCAAAATTTTCTCATAACCCATTTATAATCTCATTTATATTCACAAATATAAATGAAATATAAATAAAACATCCAAAACCAACTCCAAAAATCAAACTCAAAATCAATCAAAATTCAACCTAAGCCTTTCAAGTCAAAATCTTGAACTTAGTCAAATCAATTTCAAATCAATCCAAATCCTTGGTTTCTCATCATGATTCAATCAATCCTACAATCATGAACCCAAATATAAATACAAACTTCAATCACCAAATTAAAACTCAATCCAAAAATCAAACCCAAATCAAACTCATGTCCACTCTTTGAACTTGAAATTATCAAATGAATCAAAATCCATTTGACTTCAAATCTATTGAAAATGGATTTATATTTCAATCATAAGTCCATATGTGTTCAATCAAACCCAAGTCGCTTCAAGCCATTTCCCACTTAGGCTCACTTGACCCAAAGTGACCTAAAGTATCCTTATGAGCCAAATTCTAATCCCAACAAATTGGATTGAAAATCCTAAGCCTCATCATGATCAACAATCATCATGAGATGATCAATCACCCAAATTGGGTCAAACCAAGTCAAACCTATTGGGTTGACCAAGTCAACACTTAGCCAAATGAAACCCAACATAGACAAAATCCATCATAGGCAAAATTGATTGAAACCATTGTTCTAAGTTCATTCATGGTCAATGTTTAAACTTGACCAAGTCAACAGTTGAGCCTAACCTAGCCCAACTGGACACTTGACCCAAGTTGACCCAACTTGACCTAAAAAGTCAAAAATGTGTCAAAACTTGATCTAAGCCAAATTGATTGAAACAAATGGGCCAAGTTCATTCCAAATCACTTTTTGAACTTGACCAAAGCCTCAATTGGCCAACTAGACCTAACCTAGCCCAATTGACCATGAACCCAACTTGATCTAAAGGGTCATATTGAGCCAAATTCAAACTTAACCAAAATTGATTGGAAAAAAAAAAGATATCAATCCATTTCATATGACCAACCAAACATGAACCAACCCATGACCTAACCCAAATTGGTCAAATTGGTCAACTTGATCGATTTGATCTAAATGAACTAAATTGAACCAAATTCAAACCGAAACCAAAATGAATCAAATCAAAGCCACCAAAATATTTCAAATGATCATATGAATTTGACCCAACTCTTGGTTTGACCAATTTGACCATTTGGTCAACTTGACCCAAGTTGACCCATTTTGACCTAAATGGGTGAACATGAGCCAAATCATATCAAACCAACTCCAAATTCAATGAAACTTAGCCAAACCTATTTTCTTATCATATCAAATATTCTCAAGCTAAAATCAAGGTCAAATGACCATTTTACCTCTAGGTCATAGGGTAACCTAAAATCAAAACCAATGGGAATTTGGTCAATTCCTTTTCATGGACACTTAGTATCCTTTTAGTGGACCAAATGGTCACTAATGGACCTAGTGTACATGACCCAATGGGTTTGGGTCAGCCAAACCCAACCCAAACCCAAAACCAACCATGTGCTTGAAAATGGCCACATGGATTCCTCCCTCCACTTGATTTAAGCACATGGCCACCTCATCCACTCCTCCTCTGGCCAAAACGAAACTCAAGGATATCTCTAACAACCTAAAAAACCCATTGCATAAGGTCAATTGGATCAAAATGGCAAGGAGGCCCTCCGATCCTTCAAGGGGAGATATACTCCCCCTAAGTTAATTCAATCCACACTCTCCCTAATTTGATTGAAGCATAGGAACTTAGGGCAAGCCCTAGCTAGTCTTCCAAAGCTTCCTAGAGAAAGTTTGAAATCTCATCTTCTCGATTTTCATAGCTTAAAAATAGGGGAGCTCCACCCAAAACCAAACTTACTCCATACTCAAAATTAACCCAATTCCCTTTGCAAGCACCCTTAGGGAGCTTGATCGAACTCACCCAAGTCTTCATCCAAGCCCTTGAGGCAAGGGAGGATCTACTTCAATTAAAACTAAGCTCAAGTGCAAGAGGAGTTGGCCCATAAAAGGATCTACCCCATCTCAAAGTCTCCAAGCTTCAGAAAGCTTCATCTCCACTGCACTAAGCTTCCAAGGGAATCGGTGATCAAATCCTGGAGGTAAACCATTTTTTTGAGCTTAATCTAGCCATAGTGTGGAGCTTTATGACAGAAAGTTTCATCCCATGTTATTTTAGGCATTATATGTGATTTAGATTGCATGTTGATGGTGTGAGTTGAGTTCGGATCCAATCCGAGCTCAATCGAGCTTAGATCATGCCTATGGAGATCTCCTCCCATGGGAATTGGGAAGGATCATGGGCCATCCATTCACACATTTTGGATGGATGACCATGATAAAAGACATGTAGATCCATATTTTCCCTTTTAGATCCACGACTTTAACCTCAACTGTCTCATCCTTGATCGAATGGGTAAGGAGAAAGCGCGTAGCACCACCACTGATGCGGTGCTACGATGTCACAACTTAAATATCAAATCTCATCGTGCCACATGGAAAGTGCATGCCACGTCAGCAGTCCATGTGGCACAAATGAGATTAAACATTTAATTAGGCTTACTTAATTACTAATTAATCAAGGAAACTTCAAATATTCATATCAAAGCCTAGAAAATTCAGCAAAATATGAAATAAATTGTACTAGAAAGATAATTGAAGATTTAAAATTAACTTTAATTAATTTTGAATAGTTAGTTTCTCTGAATTTGGGCTTTATTGGGAATGTTAATTTTCTAATTGCCCTCTAATTACACCACTGATTAATTCCAAACTTCTTGAGCATAATTAGTGGGATGACTTCTACCTCCCCTAATTTTATTGAGATTTATTGGTGGTTTAATTAGAAGAATTGCTTGATTAATTTCTAATTATCCTCTTTATGTAGTTAAGCTTAATTAAGAGCATAATTAGTGGTTTAACTCTGATTAAGTCAATTAAGTTTTTATTAAGTGAATATGAGGTTTAGGGAATAATTTTGGGATACCTTTCTTAAGATATTCCTTAAACCCCTTTTCTTCCTTAATCCAACCTTAATTAAGGGTTAATTCACTAATTACCCCTTAATTAATTTCATAAAATTCTAAAACTTTCAAGAACTCAAATTAATCTATCTTGGGTGAGATGCTTAGGTGTTCAAGAGCCTAATTAAGGAAATCAAAATCCAACTCATATGTGTGAGGGGTTTTGAAAGTAAGCTTAAACCCCTTAGTTTAATTAATCAATCATTGAGCCAAATTGCATTAGGCCCCTTTTCCTAGGTGCACAAAATTTAAATTGTGAGATTTTATGTAATCTCATTGGTAATTATTTGATTAATCAATTCAAAAAATCTTAAATTGTTAACAAGTATGCTTAATCATTTAGTGTTTAGAATAATAACAAACATTTTTAAATTTCAAATTAAATCAAAATTAAAATAATTTGATTTGTTTTAAGTTTTCAAAGATAATTAATTAAAAATTGTGTTTAATATTTTATTATTTTAAATCAAAAATATTGGCTATTATCACTAAAATCAAATTATTTCATATATTTTAGAAAAGCATGTGGATATTTATTGTGCTTAGTGTACTTTCCTCTTCTCCTTTTTTTAGCATAGTTTTGAATAGACTTGGCAAAGTGTATAGTTCATTTGAAAAGAACACAACACTTGCTTAACCCAATTCCTATTTATTTCTATGCTATTACTTAAGAAGGACATTCACACTTGTACATATAAATTGCATAAACAAAACAAACAAACAAATACAAATTTCTTGCATCTTTCTTTTCCATTCATTTCTTTTGTACATGTGCTTGTATTTAAGGAAAGTGGTATATTAGTCTGGACAACCCTGGGTTGTGAGGCTTTAAGTATCCCTAAGTATGTCTTGTATCTTACACCCCTGGTTAACAATGGCGTCATACTCACTTCTACCTTTCATACATACATCTCTCCATGTGAAAATGGATAAGAAAATCTCTTTTTTATATAATGAAAATCATGCATCATGAAGCATTCAAATTTTCTTAAGTAACTCATTTAGCATTCATCATACAGTGTGCTAAACATTCCCATTTGTATGTATAGATATGCTTAGGATTTATTCATATACATGTTATACATGTCGGGAAAGAGATGAAGTGATGTGTGTTTTGTGATTTCATTTCACTTTACTTAATCTTAAAATGCCTTTCTTTTTGGATTGGTTTGTTTAGAGTTAATCTAAACTTAGGATTAATTAAAACACATAATAAAAAATTCACTAAATGAAACCAAACTTGAACCAACTTTAGAGATTACTTAAGGTAAGGAAGGAAAGAGAAATCATCTTCTCTTTTCCTCTCTTTACAATACTTAGTAATTAATTATAGATTCACTTGAACCAAATCAAAAATACAAAATAAAATCAACCCAAATCAGTAGAAATAACTTAAATGAGAGCATCCTCTATGTTGAACACCTTCACATTTATAAAATTTAAACCTTAAAGCCATAGCTAAGCATACCACACAAACCTTCTAAAGCGCACACATTAGACTAAGTCACCACTTTTAGCTTTAGGTTAGGGTGGTGCATGGTTTAATGTTTTCTTTTGTTTTATGATGATTTATTTTAGTCTGGATGTTAGGGTAAATGTGTGTGGAATGAATGGTATGATGATTTAGTTTAATCATTATTTTTTGCAGAGATTGTGCTTAAGGGGCGCTATAATAAAAATATATCTACTTTTGCTGTGCAGGTGCTTATACCTCTAAGCATAACCCAATCAGCCAAGTGGATATGGTTACCCATGAGTAGGGTGTTATTTCTAATATACATGCTTGAGATTTGTTTGGTTCATTCAACTATTCTCTATTTTGCAGTTGTTAGTTAGATTTATTTTTCTTTTTCGTGTAATTTTTAAATTAGGATTGGAATGATTGTTATGGGGATTAAGATGAGCATTGGTCATAAGATTCCATCTTATGTACCATGTGAAGTTTTGAGCAACCACCTTCCAACCAACCAAAAGAAGAAAGAAGAAAGAAGAAATAAGAAAGAAGAAGAGAGGAATGAAGACCCCATAACATGAATTCTTTATGTAATTCATTTGTAATCGGTTATATATGAGTAGAGTTCGCCACCCAATTTATTTTTTGGTTTGTGTGGTGCCCAACCACACTTGGCCTTTTATTCTTTATGATTAGCTTTATAAAATGTGTGATGTTTTGTTTAGCTTGCATTAAAATGGCATCCTTTTCCTAGTTTCTTCCTTGATGTATGGCTAAGATGTGGATTAGGCTCTTAGGGAAAAATAAATCTTCTACCAAATTAATCAACTCAAAATTAAAATAATAACTCATAACCTCTCCTAAAGCCTAAGATAAAAATCAAGATAAAAGATTAAGCAACCCTTAGATGAGTTTCTTTTATAACATCATGCATAAATGCATATTATTTTCACTCTTGATTGAGGGCTTCCACCTTTGAGAAACTTGGCTTGACCTTTGAGAGCCATGGTGGAAATACACCTCCTTTTTTTCTGATTTTGGCAATAATCTTGCTTTCATGCATTAGGCATATGAATCCTATAAGCTCAAATGTCAAATGATTATCCAAAATAAAAATAAAAAATCTATTATGATTTGCATTAGATCTAGGTCATTTTCATGCCCTTACATGATCTAGTCTCTTAAGGAGTGAGTTTAAGACTTTAAAATAAATAATACTTAGCTATCTTGCAAAAGTATATAACTTGCCTACATGTATTTAAAAATATGAGGAGTTAGTTGGCCACCCCAGTTGTAAGTCCAAGAATCGTGATTTGTCCTCTCGGAGGCAAACCAAATACCCAATTTTCCTTAGATATAGGTCATGCTTTTGGCTGCCAAAGCTCCCTAGATTTAGGTTTCCAGGTTGCTTCTCCTATGGGCCATAAGTATAAATCCTCACTTCTAGGCATTTCTATAACCTTGTATTATGGAATCATAAGTTTCTAATGAAAAATTAACTCTAACAAATTAAATCAATTTCAAAAATATAAAGCCCAACCACAGGGTAGCTCGAGACACTTACTAGGCTTCCTAGTATCCTAAGCATCTCCTACTTCCTTTCATTTAGCTTCGATAAGAACTCCCTCCTCTTAATCGATCCTCATTTGATCTTCTAAAATAAACTAGTCGATTGATAGTCCTTCCTATTGAAATATTTGGAGACAATGATCATTTACCTTAATCGAAAGTTTTCCAAGGAATCTCATTCCTGGATGTAATAATATCTTGCTCTATAGGGAACTTAAAATCGATTTAAAATAAACCCTGCTTCACTTTTCCATGTAAAGTAGGGGAAGAATCTATGGTACATCATCCCGTAGACCCATAAGTCCTTAGGAGTCCTTATTTAGGTGATTAGGTCTATTGTAGGGTGGTGACTTCTATCTTTCGAGATAGCACCTTTCATGTCATAATCACCCTAATAAGTACACTTGCAATTCTATGTGGTGTCCATCTAAGGAAAGGAGCAGTCATCATCATATTGAACCTTCCCTCTCTTCTTTGCCTTTTCTTCCTTATTGTCTTCATCTTTCTTTCCAAGAGGGATGAAGATAAGAAGAGAGAATAAAAAAATGAGGAAGAGGGAGGAGATTGATGATGAGGAGCGATAACCATTATATTTTTTTTCACCCATACATACCATGACTCAAATCTTCAATGAACTCATTCATCATCAAATTGAATGCTATGTTGATGATCTAGTAGTCAAAAGCGAAGAAAAGGAAGACCACCTCTTTGACTTGAGAGTAGTTTTCAAATGGTTAAGATAATTCAACCTCAAAATGAATCCCCTAAAGTGTGCATTCGGAGTAGCTTCAGGAAAGTTCCTTAAGTTTGTTGTCTAGCTCCAGGGAAAAGAAATATACCCAAAAAAGATCAAAGCTATCTTTAAAAATGCCACCCCCTAAAAGTCTAACTCAACTCAGATTATTCCAAGGGAGATTGGGATATCTAAGGTGCTTTATCTCCAATCTATTGGGGAGGTGCAAGCCATTTTCAACACTTGTCAAAAAGGATGCCAAGTTCATGTGGGATGATAAGTGTCAGCATGCTTTTGAAAATATTAAACAAGATTGAAACCACCAATTTCCATCCACTATCTCTTTGCATTGGATGACTCCTCAGTTGGCTCAAACTAATGATGAAGAAGGAGAATTCTCTCATCCTGATCCCTAGAAAACTACCCACCTATTGAGAAGCATTTCTTAATCTTTGCATCCCAAAAGCTACGACACTATTTGCTTTCTCATAAGGTGAACTTGATTTCAAGAATCAATCCACTACAATATCTCATGACACCTACCGATTAGCATTGGTCCATGATTCTCTCATAGTTTAATATTACATTCATTCCCATGTTGTGAAAGGATAGACACTAATAGATTTCTTAGCAGCACACCCACTTCCTCGCCGATTAGAAGACATCTCCAATGAAAAATTCATGAACTTAGGGGATGTTGACAATCATTGCTGGGAGATGTATTTTAATGGTGCAGCTTCATTTCAAAAATGAGAAGAACCACAATCTACTCTTCCAGGAATGGTAGGGGTAGGAATAGTTCTCTTAACTCTTAGCTATGATATGATGAGATTCTCATACTATCTCTCCAATCCATGCACCAATAATGAAGATGATTATGAAGATTTGATTATCGATCTGGAGTTAGCTATTACAATGTGTGTCAAAAGCATCAACATCTATGGGGATTCTCAACTGGTCATCAACCAGATTGTTGGGTCCTATAAGGTTCTAAAACCCAAGCTTCATCACTACCATGAGTACACCATGAAGCTGTTATGCCAAATCCCTGAGCTCACCATCTACAAGGTTCCTAGAGGAGAAAACATAGTAATAGATGTTTTGGCCAAACTCACCAAGGAATTGGCATGTCAAAAAGATGAGTCCAATCTAATAAGGGTCCAAAGTAGACAAGTCTTATGCTTTATTGACATTGAACTCACCAGAGATTCTCTCAAGGGGAGGTTTGCCAAAGAAGATGATGAGTTAGATTGAAGGCAACCATTCATAGATTACCTTAACACAGGAAAACTACCTCAAGAGAAATCACAAGCCCATCAAATGAAGTAGAGAGCTCTCTTCTATGCCCTCGTGGAAGACACCTTGTATCAATGGTATTTTGATCAAATATGGTTACGTTGTTTAGACAAACATGAAGCTCGTATGATCATGACCGATGTACATTCAGGCCTATTTGGAGCACACCAATCTAGTCTCAAGATGAAAGAAAAGATCAAGAGACTAGGATACTAGCCTCAATGATCACATGAATGTAGCTAGAGATTCCATGACATGTGCACGGTGTGTGGTCTACCAACCACCCAACAATCTATACCCTACATTGGCCTCATGGTCATTTGAGTGTTGGGGTACTGACATAGTGGGTCCTATTGATCCTCCTTCCAAGGGTCATCAGTTCATTCTGGCTGCTACCAACTACCTTTCCAAATCCCACTTAGAGATCACATGCTCCAATTTTAGCAAACCATATTTATATAGGTTCGGGCACCACGATGAATTATATCCATAATGGTACCATTCAAAAGCACTAAAATTAGTTTTTTCCCAATATATATGGAGATACTCCACCATCAACTATCCAAAAATGGTCTAGTAGAAGCATTAACAAAACTCTCATCTAGATACTAAAGAAGACACTTTAGGACAAGACAAAGGCATGGCTGGTTAAAGCTTTATGCATCGCACCAACATAAACTCAACTCACCCCATTCTCCTTAGTATATGGGTTGAGACCATTCTACCATTAAGTTCAACTCATCACTAAGGATAACAATGGAAAGTAAAATCATATATAAGAATGCCAAGTGGTTAGAGAGCTAAGGTTTGAGGAGACGCCTACGGGCATGCTGAACTAGTTATACAAAGCCAAGATGATTCAAGCTCATAACAAGTTGGTCTGCCCTAGAGCTTTTCAAGTATGAGAGCTTGTTTTAATTCTAAGGAGACCAATTGTTGCCCGTCAAAAGATGGGAGGCAAGTTTGAACCCACTTGGGAAGGCCCTTTTGTCATAAAGAAGGCCTACCAAGGAGGATCTTATCAACTCATTGATTGTAAAGGGGAACACCCGATGCTTCTAATTAATGAGTTCTATTTGAAGAAATACCCATAAAATCATGTTTGAAAATAATTACCTTCAAAATACTATTGCAATTCATCAAAATATTCTCTTCATTCGAAGCATTTTTTGCTTGTTTTGTGAATCCATCACGATGTGTTTAGGGTAGGTGTAAGAGAACCCAAGAGGCATCATATCCTTCTTTCATAGCATGAACACAAATTAAACATGATTCCCCAGTGCTACTAGAATAGGTATGAGAGAACCAGAGAGGCATCCTATTTTGACTAAAACAACTAAGTTATGTGTAAGAGAACCCAAGCAGCATCCTTTCTTGGTGGGATCATAACTGCCATTCATGGAACTATTTCATCAACTCTTAAGCATGTTTAGAGTAGGTATAAGAGAACCCAAGCATCATCCTGTCCTCTTCAAACACAAACACTAGCACAAAAAAAATATATCTTTTATCTCGAGCTATTTTGATGTGGGAGCATGTCCCCTATGACACTCACTCATTATTCTAGATTTGACATGCTACCTTACTAGTATGTCACCCTAGTGTCACTTGTTTGGATGTGAGTCCCGCTTTCTTCTAACTTGACCATTTTAAACCGACGACCTTAGTTTGGTAGTTTTACTATACGGTGTAAGCTACCTCATCTTGACTTTGTTTAAGAGGATGTCCTACATGCTTTCTTCTTGAACTAGCCATCATGCACTGACTAGGTCGAGTATCCTTAGGGTTTAAGATAAGTCCCCTCCTTTCTACTACTCTTGATATATAAGTCCCCAACATTCACTCAATCATCGCCTTTGATAGGACCCGTCATAAGACAGACTATACCAATCAATGTAGAGGATGTGAGTCCTCGCTCTTTCTAGTGATTGCAAATTGATGGGCACCTTAGTGATGTTACATTGACATGACTCACATACACCACTCTTAGATATTAGTCCTAAGCTTTCGGCCCGATACCTATACATATTATCTTCTTGGTTTTGGACAAAGCCCTTAATGGGCACACTAGGCACTCTACTTGGATCACATCCCTTACAACCCCATTTACACTACCCAAGTTACTCTTGGATTGGCCCCTTTCCTAGTATACCCCCATAGTTGGAGAATAGCAGATTCTCCCTTGGACTAGTAAATTTGAGATAGGTCTAGGCTGATGTAAGCTCCTTTTCAGTATGATCCCTCACAAACCAACAGAGTCCATGATAAATAAACAAACCAAAAAGAAAAATTTATTTGCTTGTGGATTATGAATTCAAGCTCATGTCACCCTATCTTTAGGGCAATGTAGAAAACTTAGGAATTGCTCTACACTTGAGTTGAGATAAGTCCCCATGGCACTCTCAGAAGTACCCTTAGTCGTTCAATCTATTTCCATAAAAGGTTACCCCGGTAGTCATTTAACTTTGGAAGATGTAAGCCTACTACGCATTCTTTCTAGCATGATCGTAAACTGACGGGTAGCCCTAAGTTGAGTTGATAAGTTACCTTGTGAATACATCTCTCGAGTGGTCTTTTATAGTGGAAGATGTGAGTCCCCGTGCTTTCTTCTCTGAATTGACTGCTGCAAACTGAAAGGCACCCCTTTGGTTAGATAGTTCTCATCTCGACTAAGAAACTACTCCCTGCAGAAATCAATAGACAAGCACATGACCCTAATCAAGCCAACGAAACCAATGGGATCCATCAAACCTAATTAAAATGAAATTTTGACTATCTGAACTAATTTATCCGAGAATTCACTCAATAGTCATCCTAAGGTTGGGTTCGATTCATTATGTCATCAATAGATCACCCCAGTGACTGATCCCAATTTTGGAGGATGTAAGTTTACTATGCTTTCTTCCTAGTACAATCACTGCACACTGAAAGGCAACCCTTTTTGTTGGATAGTTTTACTATGTGGTTGGTAAACTACTCCCTTTGGATCAGTAAATCTGAACATAGGACAAGGCCAACATGGCCCCTACTCAGTACGGTCCATCACAAACTAATAGGATTCATCAAATAAAATTAAAATGAAATTAATTTTGATTATCTTTTTGAGCTAATTTAAGTCCCCCAATGGCATTCACTCACTAGTCAGCCCTAGGTCAGGTAGACATGTTACCTTGCAAATATGTCACCCCAGTGTTCTTTTATTCAGGAAGATGTGATTCCATATGCTTTCTTCCCTAATTTACCACCGAAAGGTACCCTTTGGTTGGATTTTACCATGTGGTTAGTAGATTACCCTTTGGATTGGTAAATGACAAACAAGGATATGGTGGCCCTACAAGGTAGCCATAAACCAACCAAAAATTCAAAATCTAAAACAAAACAACCAACCTCCGTGGAGCCAAATTAAACAATCAAATCAATTAGCTTCTCCTCAATAAGATGCAAATCTTCCCAATCTCCCTTGTCGAGTCAATTCAATCCAACCCAACAACTCCCCTAGTGGAAGGTTCACATCTTTATCCATAGTGATTCCAAATTCTAATCCCCTGGATTTCATAACCTCTTGTCCCCAATAGATAACTCCTTTTCCCTAGTGGAAGGCTCACATACTCAATCCCAGTGGATTCTATTCGCTGTATGTCCTGGCATAAGTAGAGCAAATTGCACTAAGATTTTGATTCCTTACACCTCTATAGAAGTAGATCATTTTATTAGCGTGATCATTGAATGTTGTTGATGGTCTTGGTCAACACTAATATGCCTTGTCACACCACACTATTAGGCCCTTTGTTGACCTCACTTTAGAGTGAGCTCTCCTCCATCTTAAACATGACTCTAAACACAAGAGTTCCTTAGTCTTAAGAAATTTCTAGTGATTAGGTGAACACTTATCCTAACCCTAAAGACTTAGAAGAGTTATCCATAGGAATAGGTTATGCCTTAGGGGTATTAGGAGAATTTGCCTACCACCCTATAGCTCGAACCCAATCCTCTCTCCTTCAAACCAACCCAATTCTTAAATCAATTCCAACTTAATTGATTTTATCAAATCTTAAATCAATTCAAATTCAATTGATTTTTTTCAAATCATAAATCCCCAAATTCAAAATCATGAATCACCAAATCAAAGTTTGAAACCTATGGTTTAATTCAAATCCAAAATCTTTCCTAAGCCTTTGATTTCATCTTATGGACTTAGCTCAAATCAAATCCAAATCACTCCAAACTCAAAAGATTTTCTCATAACCCATTTATATTCTCATTTATATTCACAAATATAAATGAAATATAAATTCAAATAACCAAAAATCAATTCAAAACTCAAATCAAAATCCAACTTATGCTCTTTCAAGTCAAATCCTTGAACTTAGCCAAATCACTTTCAAATCAATCCAAATCCTTGGATTTTCTCTTCAAACAATCATTCCTTCAATCACATGCCCAAATTTAAACATAAACTTCAATGATCAAACCAAAATAAAACTAACCCAAGTCAAAACCATGTTCACCCTTTGAACTTGAAATTATCAACTGAACCAAAACCCATTTGACTCCAAATCACTTGCAATTGGATTTATATTTCAATCATAAGTCCATATGTGTGAGTTCAACCAAACTTGAATCAACCTTGATCATCAATTGACCATTAGCTCACTTGACCCAAAGTGACCTAAAGCCTTTTGAGCCAAACTTCTAAGCCATCTAAGCCTCACATTGTGAGCAACAATCATCCTAGGATGATCAATCACTCAAATTGGGTCAAACCTAGCCTTTGACCAAGTCAACATTTAACCCAAATGAAACCTAAACAAGCCAAAATCCACTATAAGCCAAATTGATTGAAACCATTGATCTAAACCAATTCATAATCAATGATTGAACTTGACCAAGCCATCAATTGAGCTAAACCAAGCCTAATTGGCCACTTGACCCAAGTTGACCCAAATTGACCTAAAGTCAAAATGGGTCAAATCTTGATCTAAGCTAAATTGATTGCAACCAATGGGTCAAATTCATTCTAAATTGATTGTTGAACTTGACCAAAGCTTCAATCGACCAATTAGACCTAACCTAACCCAATTGACCATGAACCTAACTTGACCTAAAGGTCAAATCAACTTGAAATCCAAACCAAAATTGATTGAAACCAAAGCTTGCAAAATACTTCAAATGATCAACCAAGCCTAAATCAACCCATGACCTAACCTAATAAATGGGTCAAATTGGTCAACTTGACCCATTTGACCTAAATGAACCTAAATGAACCAAACCAAAAAAACCAAATTAAAACCAAACCAATGATACCCATAGGCTCTAAATGATCATTTGAACTTGACTAACCCATGGTTTGACCCAATTTGACCAATTGGTCAACCTAATCCAAATTGACCCATTTTGACCTAAATATATCAAATTGAACTAATTCAAACTAAATGAACTCCAAATCACTTGAAATTTGGCTCAACCAATTTTTAAATCATTTCAAATTTTCCCAAATTAAAATTAATCCTAAATGAGCACTTTGCTCCTAGGTCAAAGGGTATCCTATGACCAAATTCACTTGAAATTTGGTCATATTCTATCTCAAGGCCACTTGGCATCCTTCTAGTAGTCCACCTAGACACCAAGGAGGGTGGTGAACATTACTCAATGAGCTTGGGTTGGCCATGACAACCCAAGGCCAAACGACACTCCAATGGAATTGAGCACTTGGATCACCCAATGCACTCATCTAGCATATGGGCACTCGCTCTTCTCCACTTCTCCGCCTAAAATGACTCACATGGGTTGCCAACATAAACTGATCAACCAATCTCCTTCATAGATAAAAAAATGGAATAATTTCTCTTCCTCGTCAGATCCAAGGAGGGGGAGATATACTCCCCCTCTTTCCCACTCAAACTAGAAGCATTGAATTCAGCTGAGAATCAAAACCAAGCTTCCCAAGCCTTCAATCCAAGCTCCCCCCATTTTCTCCTTCTCATTTTGCTCAAGCCAAATAGGGAGGCCAATCCAAATTCCAACTCACTCCAATTCTCCATCAAACCAAATTACTCTTGCAACAAGGGACTTCATCGAGCTCAATCAAGTTATTTCCAAAGTCACCAAGCGGGAAGGAGGACTTGATCAAAGCCAGCATTGAAGGGGAGCTTGATCAAGAGCCATCCACTTCAAATCAAGACTTGATACCTTCATCTTCATCTACTAGATGAAGCTACCTCAAAGCATCTGATAGCCTCCGATGAGGTATTGCTCAAAACCATCAGGGATAAAAATGACTTGGTCCTTTAGAAAGGAAATTGTAATCCCTTGATTTTGATGTTGATTCATCTTGTGCTTTCAAGGTGTTGGGTGAGTTTGAACTCCATCCGAGCTCGAGCGGATCGAGTGATGATCGACGGATGACATCCATCTCTCATCGCTCAAGAGGAGATATATCACACACCATCCATTCTGCATGATTAGAATGGACGATTGTGATTAAATCATGATAGATCTCTCTCTAATTTAAGCCTAAATCTTAAGATTAATCACTGCCATCCGATCTTAGGGGACGGTGGAAAGTCACTCGGCCACCGAAATGGATGTGATAACTTAAATAACCTATCCCATCATGCCATGTGGAAAGCATGCCGCGTCACCCATATGGCGATGGGATTAGGGGTTTAATTGGCTAATTAATCTAATTTTATTCAAACTTTAACATAATTATAGAAAAATCAAAAAATACAAACTCAACTTCATTTTAAAGATAATTCAAAGGAGAATAATATAAAAATTAAAATTGAATTGAATAATAGTAATTTTCACTCAATATTTTATTGGGAATGTAATTAGGCTAATTACTCTTTAATTATTTCAGCAATTAATTCCAAATTTCCTAGGATTGATTAGTGGGATGACCTCTACCTCCCATGACTTTCTTGGAATTTATTATTGGATTAATTAGGGGAATTGCTTATTTCATCTTTAATCCTTTTTTTAATTAATTAAATGATTAATTAACCTATTATACAGTGACACTAATTAAGCTTGCTAATCATCATGAAATAGTGAATAGACTTTGGGAATGAGATTAGGATTTTTTTTTCCAATCTTTTCCCCTAAGTTTATTTCACTTGGTTAAACACTTAATTAAATTGAAAATTAATTAATGGATTAATCACTTCATTAACTAATTCAATTAATTAAATTCAAAACTAAATTATTCCAAACTTAATCACTTAATCTTGTGTAGATTCTTAGGTGTTCAATAACCTAAAAGACTTCAAAGGAAATTATAATCAAACTAGATGTGTATGATGGTTATGAAAGTACTTAATTAAACCCTTTTAGCTTAATTAATCAATAATTATGAGCCAATTGCATTAGGCATCTTTATTTCTTAGGTGCATTGATGATTTAAATTCCATGTGGTTGCATATCATATGTTGTCTCATAATTAATTGAATGATTATGTTAAAGTGGTGTAGGTAAGGGGTAATTAATTGATTTAATTAACACCATAACCTAAGAAAAAAATATAAAATCAACCTAATTATTCTAAAATTAAACTAAACCAATTCACATATGGGGGAAATGGGTTAGGACCCAAACTCTTTTCACATTTCCTAAATTAAATCAAATCAAAAAAAATAAAAATCTCTTTAAAGAATTTTGATTCTTTTAAATAATCTTATTTTCAATTGTCCTTAGAATTAATTAGGTGAATGAAGTCATGTCTTACATCCCCTTATTTCTTTCCAAGCATGCTAATTTGTCATATAAAATCATGCATTCATGTCTTTTGAAAAATCAATTAAATAAAATATTTCCTTTTTATGTCAAATTGCTTGTCTTGGCTAAAATTAAGAATTTGAGTGGCTATTATCACTATTAAACCAAAAATTATTTTTAAAACTTATAAATCAAAGATTATGAATCAAGTGATTCTACTTAAGGATACTTATAAGCTTGCATGTGATTATAGCATAAGATGTGTCTTATGAAGCTTTCTTTCCTTTTTCTTAACATGGGTTTACATAGGACTTGCAAAGTGTATAGTTCATTTGAAAAGAACAAAACACTTGCTTAAATTTATTCCTATGCATTTATGTGTTATGACTTAAGAAGGATCTTCACATCACACATGTAAATTATACAACCAAATCAAACAAAAATCTTTTGCATGATTCTTCATCCATTTGTTTCTTTTGTACATTTACATGTATTTAAGAAAAGTGGTATATTAGTTTGGACATCCCGGGGCTGTGAGGCTTTAAGTAGCCCTAAGTAGGTCTTGTACCTTATGCCCCTGGTGTAGAAAATAATGGCGATATACTCACTTATGTCTTTTATACATATGGATGTGCATTTTGTTAATGGATGAAAATCCCTTTTTTCTAAATAAAACACATGCATGGAACATATCAAATTTTCAAATCATTTCTCTTAGCATTCATCATCAAAGTGTGCTAAAATTTGCATGTATAGTTATGCTTAGGATTATTCATATGCATGGTATACATGGTGAAAGAAATAAATGTGTGTGTCATGTGGTAGTAATCCACTTAACTAATCCTAAGAGGCCTTTCTTATTGAATAGGGCTATTTAGAGTAAATCTAAACTTAGATTAATTAAAATACATAAAACATTCACTAAAAATCATTAATGAATCTACCTTAGAAATGCTTTAGGGATGAAAGAGAAGTTCTCTTCTCTTTTCTTCTCTTCATAACATTTAGTAACTAAGTAGGTTCATTCAAACCAAATCAAATCACCAACTAAAATTGACAAATCAACTAAATCACTTAAAATGAAACCACCCTCTAAATTGAATCCTTCACACTTAGGGAATTTCAACCTTAAAGCCTAGTTGACATCACAAGCCTTTAATGGCACACACATTAGGCTAAGTCACCATTTCTAGCTCTATGTTAGGGTGGTGCATGGTTTGATGTCTGATTTTGTTTTATGATGTGATATTTTTATATTGGTTGTTAGGGTGCATATGCATAGTCTAGATGATAGGGAGATCTTAGCCTAATCATTTTTTTTTCTAGGGGTTGGAGGTAATAAAAAAATATAAATTTTTTTTGCTATGCAGGTTGTTTATACCCCCTAAGCATAACCTGAATTATGACAAGTGGACTTTGTTACCCATATTTATGGTGCTAAGTCCAACTTATTCATATAACTACTTGGGTTGTAGTGGTATGTTTAGCTAATCTATTTTGGTTTAGTTAGATTTATCTTTCCCATTTTAATGTAAATTTTATAAATTTGAAATGAATGTTATGGGGAATGAACATTGGTTATAAAATCATGTCTTATACATCATGTGAAGCCTTGGAGAAAACTACATCCTAAGTCAAACCAAAAGAAAGGAAGAAATGAAGAAATGAATAATGAAGACCCCCATAACATGAATTCCTTCTAAATTGTAATTACTCATTTGTAATCCGGGTTGTATAAGGGTAGAGCTGACTACCACATTTCTTTTTTTTGTGGTCCACCACATTTTTTTATTCTTTGCTAACTTTATAAAATTGTTTGATGTTTGTTTATTTGTTCATTAGATGGCATGATTTTCCTAGTTTTTTAATTGCTTGGTGATTATTGAATGGCCTGTATGTGATTAGATTCTTAGGAAAAAATAATTTATTTATCCAATTAATCAACTCAAAATTAAATTAAACAACTCATAACCTCACTTAAAGCCTAAGATATAAATCAAGATAATAAAAGATTTAGCAACCCCTTAGTTGGATGTTGTATGTCTCACATCATTCATAAATCATATTGCTTCCCTCTTGCTAATGGAGGGCTTTCACCTTTGCCTGAGAAAATGGCTTGACCTTTGAGAGCCATGGTGGAAACACACCTCCTTCTTACTGATTTTAGCCCATAACCAATCTTCTCATGCATTAGGCATATGAAATCTCATAGCCTGTGTTAAATCAAAATGTCCAAAAGTTAAAATATAACTTAACAAAATCTGCATTAGATTTAAGTCATTACTCATGTCCTTCATGATCTAGTCTCTTAGGGAGTGTGTTTAAGGACTTAGTCTCCTTTTAAATAAAATAGCCTAGCTATCTTAAAAAGCATAAGACTTGCTACATGTATTTAAAATCATAGGAGGAGTTAGTTGGCCACCCCAAAGTGTTGTAAGCCAATAGTGGTTTATCCTCTCTTATCGTGATGAACCATATACCCATTTTTTTCCTTAGATTTAGGTTGTGCCATGGCCCTCGCCAAAGCTCCTTAGATTTAGGATCTGAGGTCATGGTTTCCCTTTATGGCTACAAGCATAAATCCTCACTTCTTGGGCATTTCCATGATCACATGTTGTGAAATTGTATGTATTAGATTTCTAATAAAAATTCAACTCAAACATATAATTCTTCTCAAATTTCAAAAATATAAAGCCCAATCATAGGATAGTTTGGGATACTCACTAGGCTTCTTAGTATTATGAGCATCCCCTACTCATCTTCTTTTGGTTTCAATAATAACTCCCTCCTTTTGATCAATCCCACTTGATTTCTCAAAAATAACTAATTTGTTGATAGTCCTATCATTAAAATCTTTGGAGACAATGATCATTTACCTTAATTGAGAGTATTCTTAAGGAATTTCATTCCTTGGGATGTAATTAACAATGGGGTCTTGCCTCCATAGGGAACTTAATGAACCGATTTAAAATAAACCCTACTTTACTTTTCCATGTAAAGTAGGGGAAGAATCTTTGGTACATTTGAAGACCCATTGTCCTTAGGAGTCCTTATTAGGTGATTAGGCCTATTATGAGATGGTGACTTCAGTCTCTCGAGATAGTACATCATTCTTCATTGTCCAATCACTTTAATGAGTACATATACAAATCTATGTGGTGTCCCAACAAATACATCAACATATTTTCAAAATTTTAAAAGTTTTTGAAAATAAAAATAACACCACGAATTTTTTTAGTGACTCCACTGAGGAAGGTTCATTTCTCCATCTTTGGTAAATGATCATTGTATCCAAGAATCGATAGTGGATTTGTACTTAATATGAATCTGAGACTATTCTTCTTTTCCATTGGCACTTAGTTTATTTTATTCTTAAGCTAAGCTAGTCAACATCCTTTAGGTTTTAGGACCTCACTCCATGTAGGTCTTAAAACTCGTTGTTCCCTAATTGGTGAAAATAAATTTAATAAAAGAGATTACTAAAGACCTT